>MVJL01010723.1:0-34584 GCA_002156465.1 Macrocentrus cingulum
GGGGGGGGGGGGGGGGGTATTTTATGATTATGATTGAAATTCTGTTTGGGGATTTTTTTTCAATTTCCCCTATTTTTTTTTATGGTGGAAGCCTATATTTCGTATCATTAGATTTTAGCTTATTTATTAGATTTTTTTTTTTTCAAGCGGTTGTTTTAGTCTATATACACTGCGATTTGTTTTTCAATGTTTAAACATATGCGATGACGGCCCATAAAAAAAAAAAAACGAAAAGAAAAAAAAATAGCTTTTAAACTGAGAGGAAGGAGAGAGGTGAATATTAAAAGTCTCAGAGTTGACAAGTCCAGACAAAAAAGAAGCAGTGAGTGAGAGACGCGTGTATAATGCATGCCATCTGCCCCTTTTGTATAATAATCTTTATTTTATTTTTTTTTTTTTCCTTCTCTTGGAAATACTATTCTTGCTTAGTCGCTCGAGACTACGATGATTATTTATTTGACTGACAAATAACCTTGCTCCTGCTTCTAGTTTTCTGGTTATATTCTGCTTCGTGGGTATTTTTTATGTCGGTATTTTTTTTTTTTTTCAATAAAAAAAAATGATTTTTTTATTGTTGTAATTTTTTATTGATAAAAATGGTGGGTTTTTTTTTTGCGTGGAAATGAATTTTTTTATAATTCGAGTTTTATGTTCGGTTTTTTTTTTTATAATACCGTGAAGCAGAGATTATTTTTTTTTATAAAAAAAGAAAATTTCTGGGAACATTTGAGAATATATGTATTTATATATTTTTTTTGTATGATTTTTAAAACCTCTAGCCGGGCTGACCGAGGTGATTATCTATAGCTCGCCGGATGATAAAAAGAAGAACCGTGGATTTTGCTTTTTGGAGTATGAATCCCACAAGGCGGCCTCTCTGGCGAAAAGAAGACTCAGCACAGGTCGAATCAAGGTCTGGGGCTGTGATATCATAGTTGATTGGGCTGATCCACAGGAGGAACCTGACGAACAAACAATGGCTAAAGTAAGTTTAAAAGAAAAATTCAAGAGTAAAATTTTTTATCCTAATTTTTTTTTAGGTACGAGTACTTTATGTAAGAAATTTGACGCAAGATTGCACTGAGGAAAAACTCAAGGAGTGCTTCGAACAATTTGGTAAAATTGACAGGGTGAAGAAGATCAAGGATTATGCATTTGTACATTTCGAGGACCGGGATAATGCAGTCAAGGTGAGCTTTAACAAAATCTTGACTAAATTTTCAATATTTAAAAATCAAGTTAAAAATGCATTTCAATTTATTTTAAGTTGTTTAAACAATACTTTTTTTTTTTATGTCAAAATCTGACGAATCAAAAAACAAAATGGCGTCATGAGCAAATTTTGGATACTCAAAAGTCAAGTTAAAAACACGTTTCAAGTCATTTTAAGTCATTTGAGCTATGATTTTTTTTTACCCAAAAATTTCACCAACTCAAAAACAAAATGGCGGCTTCATCAAATTTTCAATTCTCAAAATTCAAATTATAAAAACACGTTTCAAGTTGTTTAAAGTCGTTTAAGCTATATTTATTTTTTCGTCCAAAATTCGATAAACTCAAAAAACAAAATAGCGTCTAGACCGAAATTTCGATGCTCAAAAATCAAATTTAAAATACGATTCAGATGATTTTAAGTCAATTGAGCTATTACTTTTTTCATCACCCAAAGTACCCTATTTAAATATCAATTTTCAAGTTTTTTATTAAAAATTAATTAAATACCTGATTAATTATTGTTTTTCAGGCTATGCGAGAGCTTCATGGAAAAGAAATTGGCGGATCCCACATAGAGGTTGCCCTGGCAAAACCTCCATTTGACAAGAAGAAAAAGGAAGACATGCTTCGCGCCAGGGAAAGAAGAATGCTGCAAATTTTACAAGGCCGTAGCGGGTAAGTTATCGCAAAAAAATCATGAACAATAATTTTTTTAATTGCTTAAATAAATAATACTAAATTTTTCCGCAGCTCTCCGTCACATCCTAGCATGATTGGCGGTCCTATGCCAGTGCGAGGATCTGGACAGGGTCCTCGTGGCGCTGGCACAGGCATGAGACCACCCATGGGCCGTGGCGACTACAGTGAGTTTTTAATTTCAACTGTTTGCAATTTTTTTTTAGCTAATTCAATGTTAATTCATCCAAGATTTTTTTACTTTTTCCAAAAATTTATATTATTTAAATTATATCTGGTTAATTAATTTTATTATTACTATTATTATTATTATTATTATTATTTCAATCAAACTCTAGTATCAGTGAATTATAGCCAGACTTTTTTTGATTGTTTTAAAATTTTAATGTTTCAATTTTACTCGTCGATTTTTTAGACGAGCTTTTTTTTTTGTTTTTCATTATTATTGTGTTGAGTTTTTATTTTTCTAATTTTTTTTTTTTAATTTTGAAACAAATGTTGAAATTTTTTTATACAATATTTATAACACCGAAGTCCCGCATGCTCTTGGGAAATTCCAACTATTTCACTATACAAACCTTTGGCTTTCGCGCATGACAGGCAACTTAATTTTTATTCAGTTGATTTTTTTTTTAATTTTATATATTTATATATATTTAGAGAGTTTTTTTTTGTTATAAATTATGAATTTGAAGTGTAAATATATTTGCGAGGACGTTGTAAGACTGTTGAGAAACCCTCTGGCTAGTTCTGCCTATTATTCCAGTTTATAGATGTATCAAATGAGTATTGTTTTCTGCATTTGTCATCATTATGACATTGCAAAATAATTAAAAATGATTTTTTTACAATGTTGGTGATATAAAATCTTCAAGATTATTGATCCACGAATTTTTGAGGAAATATTCTCAGGAAAAAAGTCAAAAAATTCATGTTAAAATTTGTTCGTTTGTTTGTTTGTTCGTTTTTTTTTTTTTCTTCATGCAAAAATATTCGAGTTGAGATAGTGACGGGCTAAATTGGAAGTCTCTTTTGATCATGATTTTTAAAGCTGTAAGTATTTTAAATACAGAAATCAAACATCAATTTACTCGTGAAAAATTCGGCTGTAATCGAAACTAGGATAGTTGGAAATAGGCAAAAAAAAAAAATCGCGGCCTTTTGAATCATAAAATCGAATTTACATTCATTTGTATTGCAACTGATCTCCAGGAGTGAAATCAGTTGAAAATATTCATAAATTTTAAAATTCTCAGTCTAACTGATGAATAATTTTATGACAAATAAATTAAATGCTTGTTTATTAAAATCAATCAATTAATTTATCATTTATCGTGATCAAAAGTTGGAGGAAAAATTTTAAATGTATAAAAATAACTGATTTTATTGAATTTATAAGAATATTTCCTCAAAAAATTTTAGTGTGTCCATTTTGAAAGGAAAAAATCGTATTTTTTGTCATTATATATCCTCAGATATTTCATTTTTCGAAATACACGCCCTCAATCGGA
The DNA here is from genome assembly GCA_002156465.1 of Macrocentrus cingulum. Classification (NCBI taxonomy): domain Eukaryota; kingdom Metazoa; phylum Arthropoda; class Insecta; order Hymenoptera; family Braconidae; genus Macrocentrus; species Macrocentrus cingulum. Next base: position 3,423 of record MVJL01010723.1, read on the forward strand.
TGTAGAATAAATGCATGCATTATGTTTTTATTTATTATTATTTTTTTATTTTTTAATTATTTCACAGTGGTATAATGGTTTGAAGTTATAATTGAGATGAGTGAAAGTAGAATTAATTAAATATTAAAATTTTTTGCGTTGAATCAATGATTGTCTCTGAATTTTCACTTGAAGTGTCTTTTGTTTTTTATATGATTTTTTAATTTCTTTAAAAATAGTTTTACAATTATATATATATTAGACTATTAGAATTATATCAAACAAAAAACAACGTAAATCTATTTTACAGCTCTCAAGGAAATAGGTAAGCGGCAAATATTGAATGATGAATGTGCAACGCTGTAGAAAAAAAAATATTTTTATTTCGTAGAATTTTCATTTTTATTATTAATTTTTATTTCAATATTTTTTTTTTACAATATAACATGATTGATGAAAATATGATGGTAAACAATCGTTGCAAGTTTTTCATCAAAATTTATTTATTTATTTATTTGTAGTGTTGAAAGAACAAAAATCTTCTTTTATCTGAAAGTCTCAAGTATTGTTTTTTCTCCTTCGTTTCTTAGAAAAAAATTAATAGCTAGAGAAATTTTTTTTCTGTCGGTAAAACAGTCAGAAAATTTTTTTTTCCGACATTTTTTCATGTAAATAAATCTTAATGTATTGTAATTTAATATTTAACATGTTAAAAGTACAATTAAAAAAAATTTTCTTCAAAATTATTTCGTTCACAGAGAAATTTCTCTCAATTTTCTTTTTTTTTTTTTTTCGAAAAACTATTGAGTTTAATATAAAATTTGTAGAGATCTTTTTTTTAGATACTTAAATTGCCTATCTTTTTTGTTAATAACTTTTTTTTATTCGATTTTCTATAATTTTCTTTGATATTTTGATTAAAAATTTGAGAATCTGACTTGAAAAATTCGTTTTTAAATATTTCAAGTTGAATAATTATTAATTAAGATTATTTATTTACATGTTAAAATATCTGAGAAAAATTTTATTACTGATTTTTATCGATTCAATAAATTTTTAATATATTTTATTACTTATAAAAATATTTCGCGGCATGCACATGTTAATAATTAATGAAAAAAACAATTTTTGGTTTTTTTTTGTACCCTATTCCCTTATGTGTTGATAGAAAATTTACGTTTTAATTGAAAGATAAAAATTACGTATTAAATCTTCTTTTTCTTTCTCTGACTGAAAAAAAAACAAAACAAAACAAAAATTGGAATAATTTTGTAACCAATCTGTCGTGGCTAAATTTGGGTCTATTTGTAATGTGTGTTTTTATAGATTATGATTACGACTATTACGGTTATGGGGATTATCGAGGTGGCTACAGTGATCCATATTACGATGACTATTATCGATACGAAGATTACTATTTCGATTATGCGCCGCCTCCGCAGCCTGCCAGAGGGAGAGGCAGGCAGCCTCAACCGGTGGGTCGCCTTTTTTAACACAAGTTTTATGACAAACCAAAGCCAAGTTTTATTTTACTTTTTTTAAAAATTAATTAATTAATTTTTTTTTCGAGAGAGATAAATTACTGTATTGTCTATTTACTTGATTATTTCGGTAGTTTGATTGTGGCACAGTGTTCGCGAGACAATATCCTCTTCATATTCGTCCATTTTGTTTATTTATTCAATTTTTTTCGCATATTATTTCCATTTTCACCTCCATTTTCACTTTTAACAACTCACACACACTCTATCGCGTTCAACATAACACATCCATGCCTTTTTATGATAATAATAATAATAATAATTTAAATTATTAATTATAATTATTAGGATTTGTGCTTTTTTTCACGTGTAATACGACTAACGCCAATCGCAAGGGATTGTGAAATCTTGAAATTTCTATTTTATTCATTTTCTCTCATGTTTATTCAATTGTTGTACATTTATTTATTTATTTATTTGTTGATCGCACACGTGGAAATTTTTTTTTATTGCTAGATTCAAGGCAAAATGAGTGTATGAGCTTGAAAATCACAGTTTTATATTACAAAAGCGCTGAGTTAAGAAGGGTATATTTTCATTTTTTTGACACATCACAATTGAGTTTGGATTTTTTTTGTATTTATTTTGAATAAATTTAGTAGTATTTTCTTTTTTTGAAAATGAAAATTTTGTGTGAAATAAATAAATACAGTTCAATCGATTTAAAATCATTTAAAACGTATTTTTAACTCAATTTTTAAATATTGAAAATTTGATCGCCGCCATTTTGTTTTTCGTTAAAAATTTCATTTTTGGACTAAAAAAAAAGTAGAGCTCAATGGATTCAAAATCATTTAAAACGTATTTTAAACTCAATTTTCAAATATCAAAAATTTTGACAGACGCCATTTTGTTTTTGATTTTGATTTTTCGACGAAAAAAAAAAGTATAGCTCAATCGATTTAAAATTTTACAAAATATATTTTAAACTTAATTTTTTAAAATCGAAAATTTGGCAGGTAAATTTGATTTTCAAAAATTTCAATGAATTTACATTTTCAATAAAAATTCACGGTTTTTTTTTTCTTTCAAAAATCACCCATGCATTTTGCACTTTAATCACGCAATACATCTTAAAAAATATAAATTTAAAAAATTAAAAAAAAAACAACATTTTTCCACTCGCTAAAGCACTTATACCGCCTTGTGTTGTAATACTGTTTATATCTAATATATACGCGTGTGCAAGTGAGAGCAAGAGATTCTGTGTGTGATTTACGCAAACTGCAAACCACAAAAAAGCAAACGAAAAAAAAAAAAATTAATAATTTCGATATTCAGCCACTAACTTTTCATATACAAACACAAGCCTTTAATTAATATTTCTTATATAACAATTAATATCAATATAAAAAAATACCCGCCTGAGTATTCTCCGTCTAATTGTCCTCGAACACACTGCCACTCTCAAATTGCTTGTCGTGAGTCATATCTGAGCCATGATGTTAGACCCATTTTCAAAATTCCAGTTGCACTTATCTTTGACCGCGGGATCGAGAGAAGGAAAAAAGAAGTACAATACCCAGAAAAAATTTCTTTAAAAATATTTTATAAATAAAAATCATAATAAAAATGTGTAAATACCAAGATTTTGGAGATGAAAAACGATTCAACGAGAAATTTTTTATTTTATTAAGTCATAAAAAAAAACCTTTGGAAGATTAAAATCCTCCAAAAAAAAAAAAACTTAACTAGTGCGTGTGGCCAAACTGTACAGTCGCTTTTCTAACAAATCTGCCCAAAAAACAAAAAATAATCTTCATCACTAAAACCTATAACTAAAAAAAAAAAACAGCTTTTTCCGAGAGAGAATAAACGAGAACACATATTTTAATTGTGTATAATTATATTTTCTTCTCTCTCGTGATAATCCCTGCAATTAACAAGAAAAATTCCATGAAAAAAAAAAAAATAATTTTCATCAAAAAAATAGATTTTTTGAGATAAAATTTTTTTTTTTTTTCATGGGGTTTTTATATTCGTGTATACTCGTTGAATCCTCTTCTGTCCAACCTCTGAAATTTGCACGATTGAGCGTCTGGCGGCTCAGATATGATAAACCATCTATTTGTTTAATCTTTCTCATGCTTTTTCTCTCCTCTTTCGCACACTGTCTGTGCCCCAAGTTGCGCAGGTGATGCTGTGGATAAATTAACTCATCATTTGTCTTTTTAACTCTGCACTAATTGAAAAACTTTGCCCGAGAACTCACCTTTTTTTCTCCATTTTTCCCCCCTAAAGCCAATTAATTATTCATCGAGGGATTTTTTTTTTTTTTTTTCATTCTCGGGCACAGTTTTCCGCTTATTTTCACAGCTGCCATCACCTGAGTCATGCATCGAGGGATGAACATTGATTTAATTAATTAAAAAATTGTTTCCAAAGTTTAAATAGGTTCGTGGATGTGCCAAGAAGGGAATGAGAGGACTAACTGCACATTTATATATATATATATATATACGAAATTTTGTAAATGTGTATATATATGATATTAATATACTAATCATATTAAAATGCTCTCTTGCTTGCTTTGCAGTAAAAATTGCTTAAGCATAATTAATCCTGCTTATAAATGCTGCTTTGTTTTTTTTTGTTTATTTTGTTTTAGCTGTCAGTGCAGTAGGTTGTGTTGCTTAACTCCCTTTGTGCGAAAAAAAAATCGAAAAAAAAAATAATTTGTGTTCGCTTTGGATAACCCGCTAACCCCACGCAATCGTTCTATACGACCAATCGAATCTGAAGCACAGATAAGACATGATTCGGTTAGTAACAATGTTTTTTTTAATTGGTTAGTTGGTAAAGCTGTTTTTTTTTTAGTTTTGACGTTTTTTGTTGCCAAACTCTCCACACGCTGATGCAATGCCGTTTTTTTTTTGTGAAGATTTTTTGCTTATGGGTTCGCGCAGTCAATCTTTCAGTTCACTAACTTACCGACACTGATCATTAACATTGATTTATGTATTTGAGAAAATTTGGAGGAAAATCGGTGCCATTTTGTTTATATAGTTGACACAATGCGACGGTTTGGAAGTTTTTTTTTTTTATTTTCTATGCAGATCTTTTTTGATGAAATGATGATTATTTTGAAAAGTAATCGAGTTATGAGATTTTTTTGTAGAATGTTTTTTGTAGGTAATTTTGTTAGCTACAAAAAAAGTTTAGATGACAATTATTGTAAATGGTTGTGTTATCGAGATAATTCAAGGTTTTTATATGGAGAAATTAATTTTTTTGGTTGTTATGAATTAAAATTGATTTTTTATGATGATTATCTCAAAAACTACTGGAACTACATGGTTTTTTTATTGAATCTTTTTTGTAGAGAATTTTATTGTCTACAAAAAAGGTTCAGTGTAAAATTATTGTAAGTGGTTGCGTTATTGAGATAATTCAATAATTCAATCTGAAAATTGAGTTTTTTAGCTTCTGATGAATTAACGATTATTTTCAAAATTACTAGAGTTACAAGATTTCTTCATGAAATATTTTTTGTAGATAATTTTATTAACTACAAAAAAGGTCGAGTGTAAAATTATTGTAACTCTTTCCATAATCAAGATAATTCAATAATTCATCACCATAACTTAATGTTTTTCAATTCACCATAATCTTTGATCGGTATTTAACGATAATTATCTCCAGAACTACTGCACAAACAAGATTTTTATATACAACATTTTTTGTAGAGAATTTTATTAGCTACAAAAAAGATTTTGAGTAAAATTGTCGTATCTTTTAGTATTTTCGAGATAAACTAAAAAAACCTTCCAACTGAGCGCATTGCGTTGAAATAAAAATGCGTTAGGAAGCTCAAGGTTTCTTTAAAAAAAATTTTTTTTCTCATTAATAAATACTTAAGAGTAAATTTAATGATACAGAGGAGAGTATATTAAAGATTGAAAAAAATTTTCCGGACAAAAATATGATATTTATAGGGTTAAAACTTGGATAATTAGAGATGAGTAAAAAATGTTTTTTAAGCCGTATAAGGGGTAACATTTGGGTGTGTGTTGTTTGGCTAGGCTGGTCGTGGCCGTGGACCGGTGGTCACCCGTGGCCGAGTAGTCGGTGGCCCCCAAACCCGTGGCCAAGTCAGGGGGGGACGCAACCCCGCAACATCAGGGGCCCGTGGGGCCCAACGGCCAGCCGCTCGTGGGGGGGTCCGCGCCAAGGGAAGTTTACCAGGTGAGGATGGTCTGTATCTCAAGCAATTTATTATTATTATTAATTTATTTTTATTAACTAGTCATTTAAGAGGTGTGTGCAATCTTGGTACTAGCAGTTTCCTCCCTGAAAAACCCGTAGTTATGTGCTACTATATAACATACTCATGTAAGCACTTTTGCCTTTTGGTCTTCCGCAATTTTTTCTGCAGTTTTTTTCCTCTCCTTCCCTTACGCCGTCCACTCCATTGAATCTCCTCATCATCATCTGCGAAACAAGATCTGCTGCATTCTGGTTTTTTAATTTTATTTTTTGGATTTGCGCGCGCTGTTGCGCCAAGCGAAATAGTGGAAATTCCGGTGTTTGATCAGACAGCAAAGACGCTCTGCTATGTGTTTCGTCAGTTTCATGAAAATTCTATTGTTGGATTTTTTTTTCGTAAAATCATCTTATAAAAAATTCCATTTTAAGTTTTATTTTTTATTAATTTGTATTTTATTTGAGCAATATTAAGTGTATTATTGAAAATTTAAAAAAATCAAAAATTTTTTTTTATTGCAAAAATATTGATTATTTTGGTTTTTTCGATTTTTTTTTGATTATTTAAGTACTTACAATGAACGAAAATATAATGAAAATGAAAAAATTTGATTTTTTTGAAATTTTTAATTTTTTTTTTGTTTTTGTTTATAATTTGTGTTATGATTAATTTTAGGTAAAAAAATCAAAATTTTTCAATTTTCTAAAATTCAACAATTCTCAAAAATTCAATTTAAAAAAAAAAAAAATTTTTTTTTACAATTTTTTTCTGCATAGTTTGTGCTCTATGATAAATTTTGAATGAACAATATAAAAATTAAAGGTCCAAAATAATTTCTTTAATGTGAAAATTTTCAATATTTGAATTTTCCAAAACTATTTTAAAAATGGCAATTTTAAGTTTTTTTTTTCTCCAGAAAAATAACGTGTCTGCTACTAAATATTTTTATTCATTTCAATATATATGTATTTTTTTGAATATTTTTTAAAAGCAAAAAATTACGAAAAAAAGTGCGTTTTAGGCCATAAATTTTCACTGTTTCGTTCGGCGACAACTCAATAGAATTAATCCCCATTGAGTGTTATTTCAAGTTCGCCAGACTGTGAGACAATTCTGAAAGGCTGTTCACACCATGGCGAATGCGAATACATATATTTTACAACAAAAAATAAAATAAAAGAAAAAAAAAGCGACTAAAAGTCCTTGAAAGCGCGAATATTTCTCACGAAACGTGTTTCTCATGTTTGCATTGTTTTCTATATGTGTTTGCAGCAGGTAAGCGAAAGTTTGACGGGGGTCACCAGAACCAGGGGGAATCTAAACGTCGCTTCCAGAGCAGCTGGGGAAACCAGCCCCTCGCCCAACAACCACTGGGGAATACGTACGGATTGGCGAGTGTAAACGGTAGCGGTGGCGGTGGTAGTGGCGTTACTTTTACTGATAGATCAGGTGGAGCTACTGGCTCTGCGCTTGCCGACGATCACGAGTGGTATCAAGACTCATACAATTCGTGGAGCTAACTTCCGTCTGTTTATCTGTCATGTGAATAGTCAATTGGCACATTTTTCTCATGTAATAATCAATTACTCGTTGCAAATCAATCGCCATTTAAAATCACTGCTTTTCACGTCGCGCGATGATGGGAAAAATCCACAAATTGTCATCTGAATTAATATCGATGAAAAAATATTTCTCTATTACCTACCATACATATTTTTACATCTCAATCTGATTAACAAAACAAATTTTTTTTCTTTTTACAACTCAAAATTAACCCCGATGATGGAAAAAAATTTTTACACCCCGGAAAGTATTTCATTGAAATTTTTTTCATCTACCAAATCAATTCTGTAGATCAACCAGAATCTAAAAAAAATAAAAACGAAAATTTTCTACACTAACCCCAAAAATGTAAAAAAAAAATTTTTATTTGACAATTAATTCACTAAACATTTTTTTTCGACAATCATAATTTATTTAGTAACGAAAAGTTTCACTCCCTTCCCCTGAAAATATTTTTTAATTTTTATTATTTAACAATTAATTTAGTAAATCTACGAGGATTTAAAAAAAATTGAAATTTTTTTCATCCCTAAAAAAAATATCTTTTATTTTGAATATTTGATGATTAATTCAGTCGATCAATCAAGATCTGAAAAAAAAAACGAATTTTTTACATCCCAAAAAATATTTATTTACATTTAACAATTAATAATTAATTTATTAATTTAATTAAAGGTTAAAAAAATTGAAACCATTTTTGCACCCTTGAAAAACATTTTTTTTTTTTCAATCAATGAACAATTATTTTTTTAAATCGATCCAAAATGATGAAAAAAAAAAAAACAAATTTTTATATCGTCAAAAAAATTTTTTTTTAAACAATTAAAAAAATCAAATAACCTAATCGATCAAAAACAAAACCAATGTAAACATATGTGTGATAGGTTGTGGAGAAAGAAAAAACATTTTTTTCCGATGACAATTTGAGAATTTTTAGAATTTTTTCAACTGTCAACAACAACACAAACTGTTGTCATTCGTCGTCTCAGAGTTGTCGATTTTTTTTAAACTATCAATATACCAACGGGCCATTAATTATTACAAGGGAGTGACCACCCACACCCACCCCGTACTATTAATTAATAATATTAATTGTAATATCTTAATTCTTAAGGATAACCACTATTGCATTGTCACATTGTTTACTGCCAATCGAGAGAGAGAGAGAGTGATTTAGAACGATTATAAGAAATGCAAAAAGCTTCAAATATATTAAGGTCGTGGCGTAAAAATTTCCAGGGGAGAGTTAGTAAAAAAAAAAAAATTTGTGATGGTTCGTACTTTTAGTTTAACGAGAAAAAAAAGCGTGATAAAGCCTGTGGTTGTAGCAGCGCTGTTTTTTTTTTGTTTGATTCTTTTTTTTTTTATTATGAAAAAGGTTAGAGAGAAAAAAAGGATTAGGGGCGGGTTTGTGAGAATATCATATAGGAGCGTTTAGGAATGAATATAATATGCATGTGTTTTAGCTGAGAAAACGTTGAAAGTTGTTGCGGAATGTTGTGCGAAAAAAAAAAATAAATTGTTACAGGCATGTGGTTAATCAGGCGAATTAGTGCGTTTTAGCATAAGATTAATCTGGAGTGTGTATCCCCCTGTGTGTATGCGAGTGAAAGACAGAAGCGCCCCTCAGACCTTCCATTGTTGGTCGGATAATGTGTACAGTCAGTGAAACTATTATTATTAAGGGTTTTTTTTTTTTAACGACGAAAAAAAGCAAACGTTGATGGCATGTGCCAATGTGTCCCTTTGACATTATCCTAATTCTAATTATTTGTTTTTCTCCTCTTTTTATCCGACGCGATTGTTTAATCAATTGAAACAAAAAAAAAATTAATTAAATTTAGATATATTGCTCAGAAATTTTGAGACTAAAAATAAAAAAAAAAATTGTGAACAAAAAAAAATCGTGATCAGATATCTATAAATTTGTATAGTAAAAAAAAAAATGAAAAATTTTTTTAATTCAAAATTCAAATTTGTGAGGATTTGTAAAAAAATAAAATTTTCTTTTTTTTTTTTTTTTTTTTACGAATCACTCACGTAAAATTATATACTGTATATTTATTTACCGCATTTTTCTACGAGATGCGATTTTTAAAATGAAAAAAACAAAAAAACAAAAAAAAAAAAAAACAAAAAAAAAATGATTTGTTGCTGCTTTTGTGACAATTGGATTTGTAAAAGTCACGAAAGACGGTGTTTTTTAAAAGTGAGAGAGAGAGAGAGAGAGAGAAGGAACAATAAGATGCGATTATTGCGTCTCGAATTTGATATATATTAATAATAGTTCGAACTGGCTACCGAATTGCAACAGAGAAGATTAAAGTAAAAAAAAAAGCAAGCGTAAACGTGAAATAATGCGAAATAAATTAAGAAAATTCTTATGAACAAAGGAAAAAACGAAAAAAAAAAAAAAACAAGCACACGACTTTTTGAGTGTTGAGACTCGTTGTTATTGTTAGCCTGTTAGTTAATTAGTAAGAGTTGTAAGAGTGCGGGTTGTAAAAGTTGGTCCCTGTGTCCCTGGAGCCCAGACATCCCCCCTGTTCTGGAGATAAAAAAAAAAATACTATTGCAAACTATAAGATATAAACTTAGAAAACGCGAAAAAAAAGATCATGACGATATAAAGAAGAAAAAAAAACGATGAAAATGAGTGACTGATGAAAAAAAAATAACACGAGAGACAAGTAAACACAAATTTTCAAGTTAGATCATCACACAAATACACTTAACTGATGTATAACAATGAAATAATGCAAACGGAGTTGATATACAAGCTGACAATCGAATAATCATTGTTGATTATTATTTTACTACTAAATAATTAATGAAAAAAAAACGTAAAAAAAAATAATTAGAAGTCCCCCGCTGTCGCCGAAATTGCGTATATATTCCCATCATGCAATCTGCAAATTTGTGTGTCATCTGATGTAAAAGAAAACCGGAAAAAGCAAAAAAAAAAAAATCATTGCCGGACACAATAATTGTTTATGTGGTATATTGGCCGACAATTGTATAATCTAAACGTAATTTTCACATCAATATATTGAAATAACGATTAATAACAAATGAAAAAAAAAAAACAGGAAAAAAAGTAAACGTAAATAAGACTTGCATCGTGATTATACAGATAAAAAAAAAAACGTATAAAAATGCATTGGACATCGCAGTAAATGTCTGGATAAAAAAAAATCGATCGCTCGCAAACCCTCTTATTTATGATCATTTTTGTTACTTTTTATTCATGTTTTACTTAATCCTAATCTTGTTTACCCCCCGATCGTGATGTCACTGAAAAAAAAACCGATCAAATATGTGAACAAAAAAAAAACACCGGCCGGGGGGGTTAGATCGCAACTAGTTAATAATATTAATGATGATTAAAATAATCCCCCGCAAAAAAATGAAAAAAAAAAAGTGAAAAGGAAGAAGTAAAAAAATCCCCTGATGTGTATCCCCCTGCCTTAATTATATATATATTATATATATTATTTGTCTTCATAATTACAATAATCACTGTGTACAAGATCTGTATGTGCAAAAATTTTCTTTTCATTTTTCTTTTTTGTTTTTTTTTTTTTTATATTAATCAAACATGTGTAGCCTTGGATCGTGAAAAAAACCCCCCTTTCTCCCCTTTCCACACCCTACAATACTACCCATCTTTTTTTGTATTCTTGTTCCCAATCCCTACTACCTATTTATAAAAGCATAATATCGAGGATATAATAATATTTACTATTAACAATATAATAAGAATGCTATTGCTAATCAATTACTGAGTGGGTTTGATAAAATATTTCCGTATAAACGATATTAAAGAAAGAAAAGAAAAAAAAAATAAACACACAAATAAAACAAATGACGTTAAAATTAAGAAAATACAAAAATAAAAAAACCATATAAGGGATTAAATAAATAAATAAAAAAAAGTTAAAAAACAAAAAAATAAAAAAATATATGATATACTAAAAAAAAAAATCACACGTAAAAACCTCTTTCTGAATTTTTGTCCAGGGCAATTTGTATAATTGATCATCAGGATGCATGGAACTTTGATATGATGATAATAAATAATAATTGGCGATTGTATAATGGCAGATTGTAATAGATATTGAGAAAAAAAAAAAATTTTTTTTTTATGATATGGAAATTAATCAGCGTATAGAAAAGTGTTCATAATGTTATAACTTGCGGGGGCAAGCATAAATGAAAAAAACAGATGTGGCAAGAGGCTGAGACAGTTCACGGTGATGATGATGAGACTTTAGAGACTGATCTAGGTACTAGCGTTATAAATATTGACCCTCCTAGCCCGAATAACTGTCTTTGATAGGCGCCCGCTGCTCGCACACACCCTGTGGCCACTCTTTCACCCTTGTCGCGCCTCCTTATCCTAGAGCACTTTTGTACGTATGAGCGTGAGCAGCTGGGCGCCCAGACGGGCTGAAGGTCGTCGCATTTAGGATAATGCACCACTGTGGCTGCCGATGCCCCGAATGCCCCTTTTTTTCGCGCTTTTTCTTTTTTGTTTTGTTTATCTACTATGCCTGAAAGTTATTTTTTTCGTGGATACTTAGTGACGGCGGTTTTTTTATCGGTAAATATCTTATTGAAAGAGCATCTGCATGCACGAGAGCCTCTGAAAGATTTTTGATTTTTAAGTTTTCGAAGAGAAATATCAATTGGAGAAGAAAAAGTTTGGAATAAAAGTTGTTTGGTTTTAAATTATCTATAAAAAAAGTTCTTAGAGTTTTTTCGAAAATTTGATTAGTTTAGCGAGTAATGAGCCTCAAAGTTGACAACGTGTTGATTTTTTTTTATGTCGCCTAAAAAAATTTTTTTTTTTGTGAATTTTTAATGAAAAATATCATATAGAGAAAAATAAGTGTTTTATAAAGATTGGTTAGTTTTAAATTATCTGTTAAAAAGGTTCTCAGATTTTTTCGAAAAAAAGTTTAGAATTTTTTTGGCAGATTTAAAATGGAATATTTTTTTTTTTTTTATAATTTTTTTCTCTAGGAATCAAATTTTTTTTGCTTTCGAGCACATATAATCACTTTCGACGTATTAAATTGCTCAATATTTACAAACTTTCTATTGTCTGAATCATAAAAATGCAAAAAAATATGATTTGAGAGAAAAAAATCGATTTTTTTTTTCCAAGACGGCGAAAAAAAAATTCGTTTTTCTGCGCACGCATTCAATAAATCAATTTGAATTATTTGTTACATGCCATTTGCTATTTGAAAGGATTTCGGCTTAATTTAGAGGCTCTCGCGTAGACTAATTTAATTTTTTTTTTGTTTTCTCGATGTGACACGTGATGTCGCGCGAGCAAAGTTTTTTCTCACATATTTTACATGTCATCTTTTGTGGGATTTAGTTTTTTGACTTGTGGGGATTTTTTATGAAGATTTTTCGATGGAAAAAAAAAAAAAAACCTTAGCCTTTTTTTTGTTTGTCCTGCTATTTGGCAGGCATTTTAAATCGAAATTTCATGCTTTTTCCCCATAAGTTTTTTTTTTTTTTTTTTAACTTTTTCCTTAATAATTCTAGTGTATTAATATATTTTTTATTGTGCATTTGTCTCTAAATATTGTCAAAAAAAAAAAAAAAAAAAAAATTAAAAAAAAATAAAAATAGATAAGATAAAATTTACGGGAGAAAAAAAAATCAATTTATTCGTTTGGGTGCTTTGTAAACACATGTGTATACACTGTTATATATATGGTTTAAAATGAAAAAAAAAAAAAATTTTTTTTTGAATTATGAGCTTTTTGGCAGTTATACATGTTATATATATATTTAAATGAATTAACGTATTTTTTTAATTGAAAAAAAAATTGTCTCTCTAAAAAAAAAAAAATTATTTAGTCGGCAAATTTTGGGTTTTAATAGGTAGTTGAATAAAAAATATTTTTTTTTTGTTGCTCTCGCCTTTGGTATATTTTTTTTTCTCTTCTATAAACTGAAATATCGCTTTTTTGCTTGTTGTTCTAATTCGCCGCGCAACATAAAACTTTTAATTTTTCTTTTTAATTTTTTATATTTTTCAATTATAAAACAAGAAGAAAAAAAACAACAATGTTGTCGCTATTTTAGTGTGAACTACCTATATAGTTAGACATTTATAATAATTATGAAAATAAAGAAAAAAGAGTCAAGGGATGCTGAATGCGTGAATTAAACACCATATTGTTAATAAGAAAAAAACGGCAAAAAATAATATACAGTCCTGTCATATATAATATGAGTTTGAATTATTGTCCCGGGCTAGGAGTTTCATTTAATTAACAAAAAAAAAAAAAAAACACGTGTCAAAGATTTTGTGTATGAACCAGATGTATTCTACATGTCTCAATAAACAGTTGTATGTGAATTACATTTCTTAATCAACCGCGTACTATACTTCTCATATCTAAGAAATCCTGTAATGTACCCTCAAAAAATCTGATAAAAGTCCAAAAATAATGTATATTCTATAATGAAAAAATCGAATTACGTGATTTTCAACAGTTTTTTTTAACGATAACTCAGTAACTAAGCGAGATAACGAAAAATATCATCAGAGCTAAAAGATTTAAAATAAAATTCCTTACAAAAAATGTAAAATTAAATTTTTTCGTATTTTGCTTAGTTTTTGAGAAATTTTGAAATTTTTAAAAATCTATATTTTTTAAAATATCTTAAAGACAAAGTAAAATATCAAAAAAATGTATTCTATATTTTTTGTAGAAAAATAAATTAGATTATTAAATTATTTTTGTAGAAAAATAAATTTTCTATCATTTAGCTGGAGTAACATTTTTCGATATCTCGCTTATTTTTAGAATTATTGAAATATAAACGAATAAAAAAACTATATCATACGGCTTTTTGTATTAGTTGAATATTCTCGAGGTCTTTTTCCAGTTTTTTGTTAAATATACAAGATATAAAATTAATAAAATTTTTTTTCTATCTTCCCTATAATTTTTGAACAAATTTGGATTTTAAAAAATTCACATTTTTCAAAATATCTCGAAAACAAAGCAAAATATCGAAAAAAATTATTCTATATTTTTTGTAAGAAATCAAATTTTCTATCATTCCACTCTTATAACATTTTTCATTATCTCCCTTATTTGTAGAGTTATCCCAACATTAAGTGTGACAAACAGTCCCTACTCCAATTCCCACTTTTATAACGGAAAAAAAATTAAAGAAATTCCCCAGAGATTTGAAACGAGCGAATAATCACCAGAAGGGTGTGTCACCAAAGTTTCCTTCACCTTATCGCTCTTTATACGTTCTCCCTTGCACCCTTATCAGAGCCGTTCAGTAAAAAAAGTCCGGACAGCGCATATGGATATAAATCGGGGGTAGAAAGAGGGTGAGAAACCTCTCTACAAGACGACTGCGCATCCCTGTCCCACTTACAATCGACAGTATCCAACATCAAGTATGTAAAAAGCTTTTTACTCCCCGAAAAAAGCCCGATTGTCGCCCAGAGTCGCAAAGCTTGCCAAAAATCCCACAGAAAAAAAAGACTAATCTAATAACGCGAAATTTTCCATCTTCCTGGACCACATCTATCGCCCAGTTTGTCCACCCCTCGGCCATTTGCTAGGTCACATGACCCACAGCAGCGTTGCGCCAGCGCATTTGGCCGCATGAGAGCAGCACATCATCTGTAGTGACTCCAGTACGTGCGAAGTGAACACGAGAGCACACGTCGAGTTGTAGCCCGAGGTGTGCAATCAAATGTGGAAAGATAGTGGTGAGTGATAAGGACAATTGAATTTTTATCAGCGAAATATTTGGGAGGAGGTGAGTAGAGTCAACGTCTAACGCGAGAATTTGTTCCTCAGCTTCTTGAGAAAAAACGCGAATGCCACGCGACGAGAGTGGAAAAACAAGAGAAGCGCGCAGTCTCCTCTGGCAATCTTTCGAGGTAACCATCATGAACCCCCAAGGACCATGAAACACTCGTGAACAACATCTGCAGTTGGTTTTTTGCACTGTACGCGTGCTGTCGACATGTCACGCAGGCTACGGTACGTTGACAATGTTTATTTTCCCTCTGATTTACCCCCGTGCATTATAACGACTCACGTGGACTGCTCACACCCACCGTAAATCTGCTCAAAGTCGATTAACTATTGACCAATATTTGTGGCATCCTTATCGTCAAGCGCATGGGCGCGGTTCGGATCCTACATCGCCCTTTGTGCAAGCGTTTTAGGTGGATTTCGTAAAATCTATTGCATTTGTCCTCGTGCGGTATAGAATTTTCATCTGAATTTATCGTAATATTTTGTAATTAGTTGCGAGTACTTCAAAAATAGTAGTGGTTGAAAATTTGTATATGCATACAGTATACTAGGATGGTGGATATGATACTCATGGCTTCGCCACGCCCATATGTTATTTTTTGTTTACAAAATTTTGTTCAATGCGAGGGTTTTGGATACACTTTTCGTTTTGTTGTCTGGTGGATAAATGAACAATGCTGATGGTTTACCGATGCGTGAATAGGCGACATATAGTTGATTATGCATTGAAATCAATTTTTCAAAAAAAATAATTACTTTTTCTGTAGGTGTCTCGTCAATTTGAACCGTGACCCCGTACAATATCGTTATTTAAACTATTTTTTTATCGCAGAAAAAAGTACGAAAAGACGGTGAAAGCTCGGAAATTGATATTTTTTTAGGAATGTGCAAATTTTGTATATTAATTTTGGATTTTTCTACGGGATCTGGGTTCAAATTTGAAGAGACACTTATGAAAAAAGTAAATTTTTTTGAAAAATTAATTTCAGATGAAAATTGCGATCTCAGGAAGTTTGCAGATTGCCACGTCGGATGGCGATTTAATTGTTTAGAAATTTAAAAATGAACTCTTGAATATATGCACTAAATAACTCTAAAATGTAACTATTGTACATACATTCCTTGTGTTGAAAAAATTCATTAAAATCAGTAAAAATACGACGTCCTACGCCGATTTCGCCGTCTTACACGTATTTTCCTCCTTAGCCAATCATGATTCATTTATATCCAACTTTTTTGTAATTTTTAGTAGACTAAAAACCTAATTCCAACTGTTATATCATTTTTTAAAAAATCACACAAATCCGCTCAGCAATTCTCAACGAAGATTTTTCTACTATCAGTAATTCATAAAAATTGTTAAAAAAAAAAAACACTTATTGAACTTCAAAATTTCTTTATATAATAACCTATTCTGGACTATGACGGATATTAAAAAACAAAAACTACAAAAGTCTATCCAACTGTTGTAGATTGATGTGCTTACCAACGCATATCATTTCATTTTTATATTTATATATAATAAAATCGGGTCATCAGTTGTGAAAGTTTTCAACCGATCTTAATGAAACTTGATACACAATTACGTACCTTGAACGAGTTCAAATTTGAGCAGTATCGTTTAATTATAGTTTAGAAATCGTGGCTATTTAAAAATTTTCAAAATAGCTAAAAACGTTATTACCATATGAGTTATTTTCTAAACATTTTCAAAAATGAGATATGACGTAGCTCATTTCTGAAAAAAAAAATATGAAAGCTTATGAAATTATCTTAAAAATGACCTATTCAACTTTTATATTTTTATTCAATTTAATTGTTTTTTTATGCAGATCAAAACTATACAAATGAAATCTACCTTCCATCTCGGGTGAGGCCGAATGGCGTTTTTTTCCTTCTCCTCGCGGCCAATGTATACTCATTCGCTTATTTAGCAGCATTGAAAATCCTTTTTCCCAGCGGTCAAATTGAATTCCTGCTTGAAATTTGATTTTTAACTGTTGAAAAAATTTTTTTTTTGCTTTTTGTCGGTTAGGAACGGCACGTACTGATAGGAGCAATTTTTAACGGTTCTTGGCATGGTATTTTTTTGCCAACTGGGGCGTGGCCTAGTTTTTTAAAGGTTTCTGGTATAGTTAATTAACGGTAATTCCGAGTGATGAGTGATTTGAAAGAGCTTGTCGAGGTGAGGGATATTCATCTGATATCTGTATACGGTTAATGCATAATTTATTGGGTTTTGTCTGAATCGATAATATGTTCTGCGAGGATTGCCTTTGCGGTTTTGAAAATACTATACAGAAATACCGTATTTATGTCTTATACGTATAGTATAATTCTATGGGACTTTATCCCGTGCGCCATTTCGTGAGTTTCGATATGATCTATTCTGCATCTACATTTATTATTAGATTTTCTGTATGTTCGTTTTTTTGAGTATAATATTTCGTATATTTTCAAAATTTTTTTGCGTAGGGTAAAGAGTACCTGTGAAAAATGAGATTTGATCAAGTGAAATAGTGAAAAAGAAATAATTGAAAAAAATCAAAAAATTGATTTTTCAAATATTATTGTTATTTACCTAAATTTACAATATTGATTTTGTAAAAATAAATTTCCACCCATAATTGAAAAAAATCAAAAAATTGATTTTTCAAATATTATTGTTATTTACCTAAATTTACAATATTGATTTTGTAAAAATAAATTTCCACCCCAAAATGTCAGTTAATGCAAAAAATAAATTTTTTCAAAGTTTTGATATATAAAAATTATCATAAATAATAATGTTTTTGATTTTTTGTGAAAAATTTGAAAATTTTAAATAAAAAATAGATCCACTATTTTCTTCATGTTTTAGATTCTGAGATCTGGGACGAAAAATATAATTAAGTTGCTTAAAAATAAAGTCTCATTAAAATTTCTATCCGTGAAAAAATGAGATTTGATCAATTAAGACGAAAAATATAATTAAGTTGCTTAAAAATAAAGTCTCATTAAAATTTCTATCCGTGAAAAAATGAGATTTGATCAATTAAGATAGAAATAAATCAAAATTGATCTATTGAGATCAAAATTTTGGGAATTCTTCTTTCTCAGTTCATTTCATTACATGTATACGGAGATCTAGGTTGATGTAACATGTGATATCCACATTCATGTAAGTAGATCTCAGTAGATGTAATGAAATCTATGAACGATTCAATGTTTTAGAATCTACGAGAGAGAAGATCTGTTAAAATCTCTCGTGATCACCAGAGATGTAATAAGATCTCAGTCTGATGAAATCTATGAACGATTCAATGTTTTAGAATCTACGAGAGAGAAGATCTGTTAAAATCTCTCGTGATCACCAGAGATGTAATAAGATCTCAGTCTGCATTAATAATTTACAATAATAATAGTGATAATAAAACCATTAATAATCGTGTCATTATTAATGGTTTTTTTAAAGCTCAGTCGGATATTTTACTAACTTCCCTTTCAAAATTTATTCCAAATGTATGTGTCAACTATCATCAGACATACAAATCAAGATGATGGTCGAGCAGTCTTAACGTCAAGCAACAGATCAATGAAGTTAAACACTCGTGAGAAGGTTCCCTACTTGGATGGGTCACCGCGGAATTCCAAAAGTCATCTCGTAAATTCGATATTCAATTTTTTTTTTCATCGAGTCGATTATTTTTTACATGATGTAACACGTAAAAAATAATATTTTTATATATTACTTAGGTTATTGACTAAAATATATATTTATTACATCTTCACACATCTCCTGAGATCTAATTTGATCTTACCAAAATTTTGATCAAACTTGATCTCAGGCTTTTGATCTCCTTTGATCAAATTTCATTTTTCACGGGATAGGGTATAAAATCTAATTTAGTTTATTTATTTATTCTCAATATCTTTCAAAATTAGCCATTTTCTGCATTTTTATTGAAATATTACTAATTACTGAGAATATATTTAATAATAAAATAAAATTCACTTCTGCATAGCTTATGGTTTATCAAAAAATACTAAGTAATTCATCGCTCAAAATACGTGCGATGATTCTAGAGGCCATAATCATTTTAAATAAAATAAAACTAACGAGATTGCTTAGACTAAATGAAGAACCAATGTATTCGCCGATAGGAAAATGGCATTTCTATGGTTTATCAACGAATCGTTTTCATTCATATTGCATTGCTGTTATTTTTTTTTGGTAAATATACCGTATTTTTATGGTAATTTTTACTGCTATACTGTATTTATACCACGTTTATACTGTGTTTTCGAAACTGCAACGGTGCGGTTGGTTAATTCGCTTCGTTGCAGTTGATTATCGCTGTATAGGCTCGTTGTCGTTGAGTAGAGCACTTGGAATATAGGCTTACAGCGTGCGTAAAAGCGGGAGAGGGCGTGGTGGGTTATAGTTTGCACTCTATAATTCACCCCCGACCTAGGGCGCACGACCAGGTGTTTCCGCAAGGGGTTCATCAAGTATTCCTGTTCCGCCTTATATATCGCTCGAGCCTGCATTGTGCATGACACCTCGCAAAAGGGGTTTTTTGTCAAAGGCCAAAAGTTCGTCGGTCCCCGTCTAGACCTGGGTATTATGTACTTATACTTGTGTGATGATTTTTTCACGTTTTTTTTAGATGAAGATCTCGCAGATCGAAATTCCTCGCGCTTCCTGGGACTGCAATCGACACTGACGATATGGTATGTTGTTATAATTTGTTTATTTATTATTTTTTGAAATAAATTAAATTTAATCAATGTGACAATTTTTTTTTCCGGTGGTAAAAAAAATTTTTCTTTTGATTGTATGGCATTTTTAGAATATCGAGTTTTTGAAATTTTTTTTTTTTTTTTTCACTTTTTCGGCGATAACTCGGTAAATAAGCAAGATATCAAAAAATATTATTCCACATAAATGATCGGACATTAAATTTTCTAGAAAAAATGTTAAATAAATTTTTTTTGTATCTTTCTTAATTTTTGAGAAATTGGAAATTTTTGAAAATTCATATTTTTCAAAATATCTCAAAAATAAATCAAAATATCGTAAAAATGTGTTCTATATTTTTTGTAGTTAATAAAATTCTCTATCATTTTACTTGAGTAACATTTTCCGTTATCTCGCTTATTTATTGAGTTATCAGTACATAAAAAAAAAACGATAATGTGTTTCTTTGATCTATTTTTCATTGATATTTAAAACTTTTTTCAACTCAAAACAATTAAATTTATTATTTTACTCAATCAATACAAGAAAAAAATTTTTTTTCGATCGCAAAAAACAAAAAAATGCTTGAAAAAAAAAATCGTTTTTCAACTCTGCAATTAATTGAAATCATCAATATCCGGTTTTTTTTTATGTTATTATCATTTTTTTTTATAAAATAAATAGAATTTCATAATTATTTACACAATTAAAATTCTGTAATTTCCATTTTCCCCAGCAAACAAACCGTGGAAACATGTCAAATTAATAGAGCAATTTTGCGAGCTGAAATCAATGAGATATTTGTAAAAATTTTCAGGACACAGCATGGCCCGAGTACTGTGGCATGCCTCTGGGAGTAGTTTCGTCTCGCCTGCCATCATCTTCTTCCTATTACTGTGTCCATGTGATATCACAGGTCAGTATAAAAATGGCCTGGCATTGGGGAAAGAGAGAGAGAGATTGTATAAAAGCAATTTAACATGTGACAACAAATCGATTTTAATTCCGCTTGTGCTTTTGCTCGCCTTCATTGCCCCTCCTCTCTTTCTCTCTGCGACTGCACTGAAACCTATAACTATTTAATGTGGTGTTCCCGGTGGCGGTGGACCCAATTCTTCTTGGGGCTGCTTTAAAACAACGCCTGAACAGCCCGCGAGGTAATTGATGCACCACTGCCACAGCAAGACTACGTTCCATCCCTACCGCCACCACCACCGGGACCCATCGCCACTGCCAATACACCAAGTATGTTGTCAGGCAATTTTTAAAGCTTATTTCAAGTAGTTTTTCGCTTTTTCACAAAGCTAGATGCTCTGCACGAGGCTGAAAATAGTTTTTATTGTTCGATTTAAGCTTTGAAACTGGGTTTAACGTGGCTTATATATTTTAGGGTGTGATCAAACGTTTGTCAGCGTTCCTAACGGCCCGGAAAATGGCACCTTTCACGCGCCTGCTTTGGTCAATTTGAAAGGAGAATCGCAGCAGTGCGTTTATACATTTCTTGCAGCACCAAATCAACGTGTGGAAATTATTTTCACGTCTTTTGGTCTTCGTGGCAGGCCTCCAGAGTGAGTTTACAATCATAAAAATAAGATAAACACTTTTTTCTATTATTTCTAAAGTAAAAAAAGTACTCTTTTTGACTCTGTCAACGAAAATTTTGTTTTTATAGATTTTTTTTCCTAATTTTCTACAAAAAAAATCATTCGAAGGGGAAAAAGTTTTAGATAAAAATTATTGAGTTTCAAATTATCTATCAAAAAGGTTATTAAGGTTTTTTCGAAAAAACAGTTATATCGACTAGTAACAAGCTTTAAAGCTGAAAAAAAATAGCTTTTCATGTATTTTAAGAACTTTGAGGATCGATATTCACTAAAATAATCAATTTTTCGAAAAAAGGCTTAGAACCTTTTTGATAGATAATTGAAAATAACATAACTTTTATCTGAAACTTTTTTCTCTCTGAATAATATTTTTCCAAAAAATTTGAAAAAAATAAAATAATTCTAATGTGTTATCAATTTTGAGACTGAAAAGTTGGTAAAATAATTGGTTTTTCGAAAAAAGTCAAAGAACCTTTTCGATAGATAATTAAAAATGAGATAACTTTTATCTAAAACATTTTCCTCTTCGATTGATATTTTTGGCAAAAAAAATTTTTTCTCGAGTCTTTTACACAGATTATTAATAGAGTTTTTACAGTTTCGTGATTGTATTGGTGATAAAGAGCTGTATATATACATAATTTGTGTTTGATGCTTGCTTGGAATGTATCAGTGGATCTGCTGTTGGAGAATTGCCTGGGTAAGTATGCCTGGAGATGGTTCAAACTGTCTGTACAATCTTATCTCGTGGAGTATTACACGATGTTGAGCTCGGCAGGGAAGAAACTAGGACGAAGGTCAAATGCAGAGCTTAATATTCATGGATAGAGGTGAAATTGTTGGAATATCCCACGAGAAAGTTTGCATATTTTACTATACTTGCTCGCCCATTCTCACGTGCACCAAAGCCTCTCTCGCTTAACATTAATACACTCTTTCGTTCCTTGCAGTTGCTATCATGAATACATGGACGTTTACTCGGAAATACGCTCAGACAATGCCACCAAGCTGATAGAAACACCCTTCGGTGGACGATACTGCGGGCCTATTCCACCGAGAAGACGGGTATCCCTTTATCGTGGCATCGCTCTTAGTTTTTACACCGACAAGAACTTCACTACACCCAGTCTCTTTACTGGCCGTTACGCCTTCATTAATGCCAGTAAGATATAACAGATTCAAAATTTTTTGTTAACTGTGCTATTTTTTTTCCGACTGAAGTTTAGTCTGCAGTTTTTGTGATTTTTTTTTTGGTTTTTAAGTGATAACTCGGTAAATACGGGAAATGGTGAAAAATTATGCTTATATGAAATGATTAAGTATTAAATTATCTAGAAAAAATGTTGAGTAAATTTTTTTGTATCCCTTTTAGTTTTTGAGATATTAAGGTTTTTTTGAAATTTTTATTTTTCAAAAATATCTCGAAAATGCAGTAAAATATTGGACAAATGTATTCTACTTTTTTTTTTTTATAAAATTTAATAACAAGGTTTGATGAAAAGATGAAATAAACTTTTTTGCATCTCCTTTAATTTTTAAAAAAATCAGATTTTTCAAAATATCTCACAAACAAAGCAAAATCACGCAAAAATTTATTCTACATTTTTTGTGAAGATTTAAATTCTCTATCATTTCATTCCTCTAAAATTTTTCGTTATCTCACTTATTTACCGACTTATCGTAACATTAACAATTAATGATGTGATTTAACTCTTCAAAAACTTCACTAAATTTAATCAGACATTTTCTCATGACAAATACACGCGAAAAAATTTGATTTAATCCTTCAAGAGAACAATGGTAATCACGTGGTCAAAGTACCTTAAATATCAGAAAAGTCATTGTTAAATTTAATTTAACTTAAAAACAGTACATAACCACTTTTTTGGTTGATCTAACACATACGGGTTATTCTATACTTAAAAAAAAGCAAAAGTTACCATTTTTTGAGCTTTATTGAGTATTAATGACGTAATTTCAGATATTATCACGACTAGAAGTTCATTATTTTATAGAAAAAAATTCAATTCACCCCTAAAACGTAATTAATTACCAAAATTAGAAGATTTCACGGTAAACTAGTGAGTAAAATGAATTTTTTTTTAGCGGAATACGAGGTTGGTACACCAGAACCGAGCACTCCCTGCTCCTTCCTGGTAAATGCGACGCACAAGCGGACAGGCACGATCCTCTCGCCCACGTATCCCGGAGCATATCCGAAAAATCTTGCCTGCACCTACCGTTTTATCGGTGAACCGGGTCAGAGAGTGCGACTGGAATTTCGCGACTTTGACCTCTTTTACGGAGGTTCTCAGTAAGTTTTTCCACTTTTTCACCGGCTTTTACTATTCACACGATGGATTAATTTTCGCTTGGTTGCAGTTGTCCCTTCGATTTCGTCAAGGTCTACGATGGGGTGGACGAGAGAGCCCCCGTAATTGGGACTTACTGCGGTCAGCAGCGCAATTTGGTGCTTTATTCGTCGTACTCTAACCTCACAGTGCTTTTTGCCACGATGCAACGCACTGCAAACACACAAAATCGTGGCTTCAAAGGCATTTTTGAATTTTCTGAAAGCTTTGTAAAATTAGGTGAGTGTTTGACTAACATTTCCGGGTGTTTTTCAATGAAAAATTAACATTTTTATCGCGTTAATAGATTTTTCAGTTTTAAATTATTTAAAATGATTTTCCGCTAGTTTAATTAGTGTATTTTTGAGGACTTTTTAGCACGATTTTTTAGAGCACACTGAGCAGGACTAGCTAGAGGACTACAACGAGGACTTTCAGAAGGATATTGATTAGGACATTGAGAAGGACTACGAAAAAGACTTTTAAAATTCTCTTTAAGGTCTTTCTGAAAGTCCTTTCCGCAGTTCTTTAGCCAATCCTTCTCGTAGTCCTCCTCAATGTCCTCATCAATATCCTTCTGGAGGTCCTCCTCAATGTCCTTATCAATATCCCTCTGAAAGTCCTCCTTGTAGTCCTCCGCAATGTCCTCCCAAAAATTCTCCAGGAAGTCGTTCCTCCAGAGTCTTCTGAGAGTCCTCTTCATAGGCCTTGAGCAAGTCTTTCTCAAAGTACTCTCGAAAATCCCGCTCAAAGTTCTTTAAAATACAGTCCTAAATGAATGCTGTGATCTTAGCTTCGTTAAAAAATTTATTTCGATCCAAGCACTTTTTTGTTTTTACTTATTCTATTTGAGTAAAGGGGCGAATCTAAAAATACAAACTTACTCTGATTGGTCACATTAACACTTCAATATTTCAAAATCTACGGGTCCAAAAAAAAATTTGACCCACCAACTTTCCACTTAAAATCGCATTCTACATACTGATTGGTCACATTAACACTTCAATATTTCAAAATCTACGGGTCCAAAAAAAAATTTGACCCACCAACTTTCCACTTAAAATCGCATTCTACATCGGACCATGTATTCCGAATGCGCCTTTTTTGAGACATCTTGTATGGGACGAATTATAGTTTTTTAGCCCTGCATAGTTTTTTTTTTGTTTAAAAGGACCATGTATTCCGAATGCGCCTTTTTTGAGACATCTTGTATGGGACGAATTATAGTTTTTTAGCCCTGCATAGTTTTTTTTTTGTTTAAAACGTTGAATTTTTAACTTTTGACGCTAATCCGAGTGTTACGCGTCAGTCTTACCCTGTCAGGGATGCACTACTGCAGGAAAGGGTGATTTTTTTTTGTTTAAAACGTTGAATTTTTAACTTTTGACGCTAATCCGAGTGTTACGCGTCAGTCTTACCCTGTCAGGGATGCACTACTGCAGGAAAGGGAGGGGATAGCGCGTCCTGCCGCAGTAGAAACAGACAAAATCCACGAGTTTTATGTGGTCAGACACGTTTAGTCAGGGATGCACTACTGCAGGAAAGGGAGGGGATAGCGCGTCCTGCCGCAGTAGAAACAGACAAAATCCACGAGTTTTATGTGGTCAGACACGTTTACCTCGCGCTTGATCTCTACTACTGCTCACAGTATTTTCTTTCGGTTGCAGATTTCATAAATAATTCGGGAGGCATACACATACGAGGCTCAGAGTGCGATCAGAAAATTCTCAGCCACAAGGAATCGTCGGGCAACGTGGTTAGTCCGAACTACCCCTATCCGTACATCCCCAAAGTCGTGTGTCGTTACTTTATCTATGGCATGCAAGACTCGCAGCATTTGGAGCGTGTCAAACTCAATTTTTCAACTTTCGACATCTCCAAGGGCGAGGCAAAGGGCGAGTGAGTACAAAAAAATTATGTAATAAATCTTTTTTTTTTGGTAAAAATAATAATAATTACATTACCTCAGAAATAATCGTTTTTTAATTTGAATTTCATGTTTTATTAGAATATACAATTTTAACGTCAAAAAAAAAAAACTTGAAAAATTAAAAATTAATGTTATTTTGAGTGAAAAAACTAGAGGGTAATAAATAAATTCTATATCATTTATTTATGTACTTTATGGGCATCTTTTTAACAATTTAGAATTTTTAACTAACAAATGTCAAATAAACTTTATGATTGTGAATTTTTTCGGGTGTTTGTAAAACTACAAATTAACTATAGAAAAAATATCGTAGCTAAGCAAAAGATTTAATACTGCATTGCATGACTATTTCATAAACAAAAGACATGCCTATGTTCAATTTGACTAAAAAAAAACCTATAAACAAATGACGTATTAAAAAGGCGCGAAGATTAGAATCATTGAAATATGATTAATTTAATTATTAGTTTTGTAGGTATAATGTATTAGATCCATTTCAAAAATACCCTAAACGAAACTATGTAAAATTCTGCGTCGAATGGTGCGGATTTCATGTAATTATTATGAATGGCTGAGACGCCATAACCTCAAACACATATTTGGCACTTTCTTACATATAAAACCAAAATTTGAAATAATGTTAAAAAAATTTTTTTCAACAGATCTGCGTGCACCGACGGCTATTTGAAAATCTACTTGAAAGGCCAAGAGGCAACTGACTCGTACGACAAGTTTGACTACGAGCTGTGCGGCAATGAAACAAATCCGAGCCACGTAGTTAGCGACGGGCCCCGCCTCGTCATGGTCTTCAGCAGCGGCGAGCTCAAGCAAGGCCGAGGCTTCAAAGCAACGTCAGTTTAATTTCCTCTCAGAATACCGATCAATTGATCGGCACGGCTGATGCTCAGTCAGCCGCAAATTCACGCAATCTTCACTCTGCTAAATTCACCTCGAATTTCGTGTGTGTGCAGGTACAGCTTTGAGACCGAGTACATGATTCCTGGCACGGCTGCGCCCGACGGCAGCTGTACCTTCACTTATCGCAGTTCCTCGCGCAAAAAGGGCGAATTTAACTCGCCACGCTATCCAAGCAACTATCCACGTGATACCAACTGCACTTATTTCTTCCTGGCTACGCCCAACGAGCAGGTCACGCTCGTTTTCGATCACTTCAAAATTCGTACCAGGGAAACTAACGTCACTGACGGCTTTTATGGGTGTGTATTACATTCAAGTCATAAGTTTAAGCATTATCCAATGCGAAAAATGCGAAATCAAAACGTCAAAATAGTATATTATTCACCTAGGGAGCAAAAGAGGTTATTTAAGACCGATTTTTCATTCTGAGATAAACATACTATTTTTTCCTCAAGTTCCTGGTGGAGCCAAAGAGAGGGAGAGTCATTTAAAAATAGAAATATTTAAGTACATTAAAGATAAATGTATCAAAAGTCTATTACAAAATTTTTCGGCATCCCCATAGTCGATAAAAATTCCCAAGATGAACTAATAAAAAAAATTAATTAAATCTAAAAATGAACAGAAATCTCGATGCCATTTTCATTGTTAAATCGAGTTAAAAATGACTGAAAAATATCGTAAAAATGATCTATCGTGTGTTTTTGCAAAAATAGTACATTGTTCACCAAGCCATTTTCATTGTTAAATCGAGTTAAAAATGACTGAAAAATATCGTAAAAATGATCTATCGTGTGTTTTTGCAAAAATAGTACATTGTTCACCATGGGAAGAAAAGAGGTAAACATACTATTTTTCGTCGTAGCGGGAGAAAATAGGGTTTTTGCTCCCGCTATGACGAAAAAATAGTACATTGTTCACCATGGGAAGAAAAGAGGTAAACATACTATTTTTCGTCGTAGCGGGAGAAAATAGGGTTTTTGCTCCCGCTATGACGAAAAAGTTTTATTCTTCGCTCTACGAGGCAAAATCACGTTTTCTAGCCTCCCTGTGAAAAACGTAAAAATCACTTCATTCGTTCTGAGGCTTTATTTTCTTATTATTAATTCGCTCTACGAGGCAAAATCACGTTTTCTAGCCTCCCTGTGAAAAACGTAAAAATCACTTCATTCGTTCTGAGGCTTTATTTTCTTATTATTATAATAAATTATAGTAACTGAGAGTCCATACTTTACTTTTTCTACCGTTTCGGAAAAGTTTTTTTATTTTTATCAAGAGACTCGGCAGTCTCTCGCCAAGTGCGCGCGCCTAAAAAGGCGCAAGACTCCCGGTTATCTTTACAGTAATGATATATGCTTTTCAAATGTTTTGTTGAACTTTTTTATACTTACTGTACATGTAAAAAAATTCGCTATAGTGAAGGCCGGAAAAAAATTTTTTTACAATCACATTTTGACCATTTTTGCAGATTTCAAAATTGATAAACTGATTTTTTGATACGAGACTGAAAAAACAAAAATACTCTGTTTCATTGCATCACACCAATATACATTCTAAAAAGGTTCAGAATAAAAATTTCTAAAAACATCAATTTTTCGAATTGCTGGATGGGAAATTATGAAAAATCGATAAAAATTTGTACATTAGTTCTCAATTATGTCTTTGATTGATCAGTAAAATTTCAAAGGTAATTTGTCCTCGTGAGTGGAGAAATTAATTCGTAAAGTTTTAAACTTTTTTTTATTAATAATAAAAAAAAAAACGCATGATAAATTCATATGAATATTCAAATATATATGCTGAAATATTCTAATCATGTAAATTTAATGGATTTTGTTGATTTATGAACATATTTGTAAAAAAAAATTTATTTTTTTCAGTTGGTACGGCCAATACTTAAAAATTGGGCGCCATATATCACAAAAGAAGAAAATTCAAAGCAAAAAATTCATATTGTATGTTTACAAGTGATTTTTTGGTTTTTAAACAGGGTGGAAATATGTCAAGATGATTGGGTGGAGATCTACAACATGTATCGTGACAATACAGAAAAACTTATTGGCCGATACTGCGGTGACACTGCGCCAGGACCGGTTGAATCCAATCTTGGCGCTCTCGGGGTCAAAGTTCTCCTTTACTCGGACGCAGAACTTGTCTACAGCGGTTTTAAAGCTCGATATTCATTCGAAATTGCCAAATCTATTTTTGGAGGTACTATTATTAATATTTTCTAGACGTATTATGCATTTTTACAACATATAATTATTTTTTCTTTCATTAATATCTTGATAACTCAGTAAATAAGCGAGATAATGGAAAATATTATTTCAATTAAATGATAGGAAATTTAATTACCTACAAAAAATGTAGAACAAATTTTTCTGATATTTTGCTTTGTTTTTGAGATATTATGAAAAATATGAATTTTCAAAAATCCGGAAAGATATTAAAAAACTTTATTTAACATTTTTTTTGTAGGAAATTTCATCAATTCTCGGTAATTTTTAGTTTTGAGATTTTTTGAACATATTTTCAAGATAATGACAACGTCGAACGATAAAAAATGGATGTTTTGAGATATTTTGTACATCAGAGTTTGCAGTAACTATTTTTTTACTGGTCGTTAAATGGTTTTATGACTCTCCTTAAAAAAAATCTGAGCGGTTGATCAGTATCAGAATTTCTTGGTTGCGTTAATGCTCTCGAAATCGGGCACAGTCGTATAGGTTTTTTTTTACCGTTTCCAACACTTGGAGCTTTATTGTACGTTGTTTTTTTTTTTGAAGCCACGTCACGATGTCATTAATGGCAATAAATTTTGCTACAGTTAAGATTACAGTTTGTTATTACGACAATTTCGACCCTTGAACAACGTGATATTTACGAACAATTGCGAAATAAAACCCGACAATTGCAGTGTTTTTCAATTAAAAACTCCAATTGCCACAGATCTCACAGTTTCTACAGTTTTTTTTTTTTAGTTTTTTCAGCGATAACTCATTAACTAAGCGAAATAATGAAAAATTTTATAAGAACTAAATTCTTGTAAATCAAATTTTCGATAAAAAATGGTAGATAAATTTTTTTCAGAATTTGCGTCATTTTCGAGATATTTTAAAAAATAAGAATTTTTAAAAATTCAAAATATTTCAAATACTGAGGGAGACTCAAAAAAATTTATTCAACGTTTTTCTTAGATTATTTAACTATCAAAAATTTCATCTCTATAACATTTTTTGGTATTTTGTTTATTTTTTGAATTATTGCTAAAAATTCGAAAAAAATTACGAAAACAACGAAATTTGTTGAGGATATGCTTCTTCGGGTTTTATTATAAATACAGTAGTGCTAAAAAAGCTTGTGATGTTAATATTTAATAAATAAAAAATAATATTCGTTACTTTTAATGAATTTTGCGATATTTTTATATGTTGATTGATTTTTTTTTTTTTTTAGATTGTGGATCTAACATCAGCAGTCTTGATTACGGTATAATTACGAGTCCAAACTTTCCTGAAAAGTATGACAGACCATCGAGAAATTTTGCCAGCAAAACGTGCAATTGGTTCGTCAGTGTTCGTCCGAATCACAAGATTCTCATCCATTTTGAGCAATTTCTCGTCGAGGGCGATCAATCAAGTATGAAATCAAATTCTAAAATTTTATATTCACTATAACAGCAAAATTCTCATGATAATTCGTATTTTTCAAATGTTATGTTACAGTTAGAGGATGTCCCGCGGCAGTATTGCGAATTTGGTACTCGCCAACGGAGCCTCCGAAGGAGCTTTGCGGTGAAAAACCCTCCAGCGAAGCCTGGACCTACCAATCCGATGATCACAACATACGTTTGAGGTAATACAACAATTTCATTCAACATTTCTCGCCAATTTTTATAACAATAGCAAAAAAAAATTTTTTTCAATCTACAAAAAATTATTTTATTTCTAGATTTATCAATTATTTTTTAAATTTAATCCAAATAATTAACGGTTATGATAGAGAAAAAGGGTTTGTCACCTTTGAAAACATTTACTGAAACAAAAATTCAAACAGAATTAAATTTTAACTTTTTTTTTTAATATCGTAATAAATCAATAAATAAACGAGATAATGGAAAAATTACTATAGCTAAATAATATAAAATTAATTTCCCCACAATAAATGTAAAATAAATTTTTTCGATATTTTCCTTTATTTTCGAGATATTGTAAAAAATCTGAATTTTTTAAAATCTTAAATTTTTCAAACACCGCAAAAAAATACAAAAAAAGTTTTATTTAACATTCTTTTAGGTAATTGAATTAATAATCATCTCTCACTAACTGTTCATACACGCCCGCTTCGCGGGATGTTCTATTTATTTTTATTTCATTTTTTTTATCTATTGGAGTGTTTATCGAAATTTTTAAACCATAGTAGGGATAAAAGTTATATTTCGAATTCAAAATATGTTACAGAAAATGCGGAATATTTGAAAGAAACTTTTTATTTATTAATTCGACTTAAAAAAAAAAAATACTGTGAGCAGT
>MVJL01010730.1:0-11225 GCA_002156465.1 Macrocentrus cingulum
CATCCCCAGTAAATGCATGGAATTTTTCCACTCGACGGCTATAACGATAATTTTCAATTTTCTCCTAATCTGCATGGATGCAACTACTAAATGACATGGCAATAAATAACCTTTCTACTTTACTATATGCGTATTTTGAGCCTTATTTGGTTTTTTTTTTTCAATTATAAAAAAGTGAGCGAACTAAAAATAGCAAATATTTTTTCATGAAATAACGATAACTATTAAAATTTTTCTGTCAAAAATATTCGAGTGTTTAATTATTAGTTAAAAAATGTTATAATGAAAATATCGGATATCGGCGAACGAAATAACGATAACTATTAAAATTTTTCTGTCAAAAATATTCGAGTGTTTAATTATTAGTTAAAAAATGTTATAATGAAAATATCGGATATCGGCGAACGAATACTTGAGACATATAAATTAGAATATTTTTTTCAATTCTGAAACAATGACTCGACTCGGTGAATTTTAACGATTGCGTGGATAAAGTCAGAGAAAAGTGGCGAATAGACAAGGAAAGAGTGTATCTATTGACGACATATTAAATATTCTTTTATCTTATCATGTCGACCAGTGTCAACGCTGATCATATACATTCCCACATGCAGATAAAGGCATCCGAGAGAGCGAGAGAGGAGGAAAAAAAAATTATATTTAGAAATTAAAGTATAGAAAGTAAATCTAAGCATAAAGACTATTTAAATAAAACGAATACAGATTGGAGAATATTTTATAATTATAATGCATTCACGTTGAATCCGTAAAGCAAAAGAAGAAACATGGAATTCTTCCGTTGTTGGGTATTTTATGTATATGTAAAAGTGATACTTACAGCATATTCATCTAATTCGGACGAACGGAAATGGCGTCGATCACGAATCGAACTCGTGACCCATTCTATTTAAAGAGTGCACGAGTCTCCACTCGACGATTGTCTTATGTAAAGCTAGCAGAGAAACTTTCTTGATTATGAAACTAATTGATTAACTTTTTTGATTATGAAACTTTTTTTAAAGAATAAATAAGCCCTTTTCCATCGATAGAAATGTTCTTTGGACTTGACCGAAATAGATATTGCGTAAATGCTTAATCGAGTGACATCTAGTATAAAGTTCGATACTAATTTTTTTTCTACTTACCATCATGAAGGTCATGTTTGGAAAATCCGCTGGATAGAGTTACAATCTATATCCAACTAAAATCCTTAAAATCGTGACTCTATAAAATTAAAAAAAAAATACTTTTAACCATCATGAAGGTCATGTTTGGAAAATCCGCTGGATAGAGTTACAATCTATATCCAACTAAAATCCTTAAAATCGTGACTCTATAAAATTAAAAAAAAAAATACTTTTTACTTTAATTTAGTGAATTTCGCATTTATTTCCCGTTATTTACTTCATTATTTCAAACAATAATTGATTATTGAAAATAAAAAAAAAAAAATACTTTTTACTTTAATTTAGTGAATTTCGCATTTATTTCCCGTTATTTACTTCATTATTTCAAACAATAATTGATTATTGAAAATAAAAAAAACAGTAATATTTTTCAATCATTCTGTTGAAATTTGAAGAGTGTAATTGTTATCGCCCTGTTTCTACAAAAAAAAATTGTTTCAGAAAGAATTCATGGTTTAATTTTCCAATTCATCTAAAATTATTAACTTATTTCCATTAAATTTCAATTCGTACTGCCATTCGACAAAAAAAAAAACAAGTTCCAGCATTTTTCAGGAAATTTTGAGAAATTTACAATCACCATCGATATTTTTGTTTTTTTTTTTTGACAATTTGAATTAAGGATTTGCAGTGATTTTAATTTCAATTATAAACAAACAAAAGATGAAGGTAAATAAGTATGGGGATATTTTATGTCATCATTCGGAATTTATTTAGCACAACATTAATACTAGTTTTATGTTTGACCCGGGTACAGGAAATTATTAAATGATAAAAGATTCATTTTATGATGCGTAGACCGATCGGTAGCTACTTTTATTGCGAGAGAAAGTGGGTTTGTGGACGAGAGCAATTGGGAACCCGCAGTTTTCAGTCGTTATTCCATCAAAGTATTAAGGCAGATCTAATTGTGGTATTGCAAAACTCGAGACCAAAGTATATTGGGTATAATAGCTATGAATTTATATACTATAGAGAGTACACGCAGTGTCAAATCTATTTACATTCGAATCCGACGATAGATACATTGCAGTACAGTTTTTATTTACTAAACTTTTCGTTATCTATTTTCTGAATTATTATAATTTATTTCGTAACAACGACAACACGTGACAACATATCAGCACAAAAACTGTGTGATTAATATGGAAAACAAATGTACATTTATACGACATAAATTAAATGACAGGGACGAAATTCTTTTGATCTACAGTATTCATCGGAAAAATAAAAAATATCGGAAAATTTCTAAGGTTCATAGTTTATTAAATAACTGACAGAGAAAAATGAGCTCATGTTTAAAACCGATCGATTTGAGGCCTTATTTCTTCATTTATATCTCAAAATCTACTAAACTGACGTAATTTTTGCATGAAACCGTTTATGTAAATTTCAAATAATAAAAAACAATAACTTGAGTTTTCTTCTACGCGGTCAATCAATCTATTGGAACGACCTGTTGAAAAATTTTGTTGCGTAATAAAATATTCGACAGAACTGTAATTAAATCGATAATTTTGATATCTGGTGTGTGCTTTAGAGCCTTGCATTGGAAATCAACCAATTAATTTTCATCAAAACGACAACATAAATCTCAGTATACATTCTCTGTGGCGCCCATCAGCGGAAATGACGGAATTTTATATCTCAACGCTGATTGGCTCTGGCGCTATCGTCCGAGAGACGCCATTTTGAGCACAAAATTCAAATGTACATAACAAAACTAAAACAAAGTAAAAACAAAATGTTCGAAAAAATCGTCGATCTTCACACTTGAAATATTTTTTATTTCTCCATTTATAAATTTATATTTTGTTTTAATTAATTAATGACCTTTTTACATAATATTTCACACATTGTCGAGTCTTCATTTATCCGGATCAGGGAATTCAAATTTATAGATAAATAAATCAATAGATCACTAAATCAATAAATAAGTAAATGAATCAATAAACACCGGGAAAGGTGAGCCAAAATAACGTGTCTAAAAAATGATCTCAATTTATTTTTAATGTCCTCGGTCGTGGGATTGTGTAAAATTAAAAATTACCCGAGACGAAATAATGCGTATTCCAGGCGTCTCTGAAGAGTCTTGCTTTCAGAGATTCTTGACAAAATGAACTGAGTATTCCACGAGTAATCAGGTTCAGACTGAGGAATACTCAAGGAATACTTAGTTTCATCAGCTCTGGGTCTCTAATAAAGAGACTTTTAAGAGACTATCGGAATACTTACTAACGGAGTTATTATGTCGAGACTGTTGGAAGACTCTAATAGTTTCATCAGCTCTGGGTCTCTAATAAAGAGACTTTTAAGAGACTATCGGAATACTTACTAACGGAGTTATTATGTCGAGACTGTTGGAAGACTCTAAGAATACGTACTTGCGGAATCCTTCATTTCAAGACTGTGCAGAGACTCACCGAATACTCGCTCGTAAAGTATCGTATTTCGATACTGTGCAGATACTCACCGAATACTCACCCGTTCAGTCATTAAATTCGAGACTGTCGAGAGACTTCGCGTATACTCATCGACTTTATTATGGAATATTCTTTCTTATCACATCATCAGCTCTGGGTCTCTAATAAAGAGACTTTTAAGAGACTATCGGAATACTTACTAACGGAGTTATTATGTCGAGACTGTTGGAAGACTCTACGAATACGTACTTGCGGAATCCTTCATTTCAAGACTGTGCAGAGACTCACCGAATACTCGCTCGTAAAGTATCGTATTTCGATACTGTGGAGATACTCACCGAATAATAAGAATACGTACTTGCGGAATCCTTCATTTCAAGACTGTGCAGAGACTCACCGAATACTCGCTCGTAAAGTATCGTATTTCGATACTGTGGAGATACTCACCGAATACTCACCCGTTCAGTCATTAAATTCGAGACTGTCGAGAGACTTCGCGTATACTCATCGACTTTATTATGGAATATTCTTTCTTATCACGAAAACTTTTTTGTATATAACGCGAAGAAAAAGTTATGAAAATTTGTATTTGAAAAAAAAGATTACAAAATATATATACGTTATTAGATTCATATTAAAATGCCTATACAGTCTAATTACTATAGAGATGTATAAAAAAACTTGCTCACAAGAATTGTGAATGTTAGAATAGTCGATAGATGCGGCAGCTGATGTTGTATCAGTTGCCTGTCGATATTCATGCATACCGAAATGTTTTACTACAGCAGCTGAATTATTTATATTATTATGATTATTATTAGAATGTTCCGAGAACTGAATGTCATTCCTTGAGGACTGTGGATATTGAAGTGTATTGTAGGCACTCATGTACTCTTTACATAATACTCCAGTATGGTGATCCACGTGATACTGATAGTTATCACTATTGTCAGAATCAGTTGGTAGATAGCCCTCAACACTCGGCTTATGAGTCGTTCCCGGTGCCACAAACTGCTGCACAGATCCGTGGCTTGAATTGTGCTGATGCTGATCGTAATGAGCTGATGGCATGTTCTTCCGTTGAAGTTCATCGACTGATTTTAGCCACAAACTGCTGCACAGATCCGTGGCTTGAATTGTGCTGATGCTGATCGTAATGAGCTGATGGCATGTTCTTCCGTTGAAGTTCATCGACTGATTTTTTCACCGGCTTTTTTGCGAGGCCTTCTCTATCTAAGC
Source organism: Macrocentrus cingulum (assembly GCA_002156465.1). Lineage (NCBI taxonomy): Eukaryota > Metazoa > Arthropoda > Insecta > Hymenoptera > Braconidae > Macrocentrus > Macrocentrus cingulum. Next base: position 4,850 of record MVJL01010730.1, read on the forward strand.
GATTTTTTTTTGCTTTCATTGTATTTAAACCTGATGTGGAAGGGCCTAGCGTCTCATTTATGAGCAAAACTTCATCGGAATCCTCTTCATCAGTCAAAAACTGCTGCACAGATCCGTGGCTTGAATTGTGCTGATGCTGATCGTAATGAGCTGATGGCATGTTCTTCCGTTGAAGTTCATCGACTGATTTTCTCACCGGCTTTTTTGCGAGGCCTTCTCTATCTAAGCGATTTTTTTTGCTTTCATTGTATTTAAACCTGATGTGGAAGGGCCTAGCGTCTCATTTATGAGCAAAACTTCATCGGAATCCTCTTCATCAGTCACGATCATTTTTTTTGCTTTCATTGTATTTAAACCTGATGTGGAAGGGCCTAGCGTCTCATTTATGAGCAAAACTTCATCGGAATCCTCTTCATCAGTCACGATCTCTTTTGACTTACATTTCCGTTTGATAGCGGTACTTTTAGGCCTTTCACTCTCACTCTTTTCAGAGAACTTATGGCGAAGGCGGCCACAGAGCAAGTTGACGACCCTGGTGAAGCTCATCTTCATTTCTGAATTTTTGTCCTTATGCATCAATACGTATTCTGAGGAACAAATGATCCAATTTAATACTCAACAATAGGTCGCATATATATTTAAGATAATAAATAAAATACTTTACTTTCCACTGCATTGAAGACTAATTTGTCGAGTCCATTTTTTTTATCTTTACCACTTGGGCCCGTCGATTTTCGAGAGGTATGGCCTAATGCACACATGTTTGACAATTCGTATTCACCAATTAATATTTTTAAGAACTGTCGAGCCATTTCCGCCGGTTCTTTTTTATTTCGCTGAGTGATAAAATCTAAATCCATCGAGTAGATCCACACTTTGCTGCCAGGAATCAGTTCCACCTTAAAAAAAAGTAAAATTAATCACAATGTGGCAAAAAATTTTATTAAGCATACTTACTTTCCCTACCATCTGCCATTGCCAAGGCTGGAGCTTTTTGAACTGCTTAATTCCTCCCTATACTCAAGAATATTCAATATACATCTTCATGTATGTTCATTTGTACAATTTAATTTAAAGAAAACTGGTGTCAAAGTTTTTAGTATTTTACATGGTAATCCCTATACTCGACTATAAGTTAGTATGAAACCTTTTGTAGCTATCCGCGCGGTAAAACAGATTTACACTGCCTTTATGAATGTATATATTAGGTACATTGCGTTTCGGATGACTTCAATGTAGCCAGACATTTACCATCGGCTAAAACACACGCACCGATATATTCGGTCCCATGGAATTCTAACGTAGAATACATCCTGTAAAGTCGCGGCGCGTGAAATTAGCTTCTGCATTCAAAACACTCAACTTCGCGCCAGCTACCACTATAATACGTACATGTTTATACCGGAAAGCGAGTGGAAAATAACAGTCGCTATATAAAACAAGACCATTGCAACAGTTATATTTTCATATATTCAGAAAATCATGGTGAACATGTTTATACCGGAAAGCGAGTGGAAAATAACAGTCGCTATATAAAACAAGACCATTGCAACAGTTATATTTTCATATATTCAGAAAATCATGGTGTTTCTTCTACGCATTGATATTAAAATACGATAAATCGTTGTAGGAAAAACACCCTCAAGCAGCTAACTATTTTTTAATATTTGCATATCAGACATTACAAATCTACGCATTGATATTAAAATACGATAAATCGTTGTAGGAAAAACACCCTCAAGCAGCTAACTATTTTTTAATATTTGCATATCAGACATTACAAATGTTGAACATTTTATTCCTAACGTAAGTGAATTTCTAGTATCACGGAGAATATTTCTAAAGAGGCTACTCGCGAGTTAATTGATATCAAATCGAATGAAAAACATTTTATTCCTAACGTAAGTGAATTTCTAGTATCACGGAGAATATTTCTAAAGAGGCTACTCGCGAGTTAATTGATATCAAATCGAATGAAAACATTGTAGATAAGTCACAAGATAGGAGGGTGAATTTTCTTTTCGTGGTGGAATTTTTTTGCTTTTAACGATAAATCGTTGTAGGAAAAACACCCTCAAGCAGCTAACTATTTTTTAATATTTGCATATCAGACATTACAAGTGTTGAACATTTTATTCCTAACGTAAGTGAATTTCTAGTATCACGGAGAATATTTCTAAAGAGGCTACTCACGAGTTAATTGATATCAAATCGAATGAAAACATTGTAGATAAGTCACAAGATAGGAGGGTGAATTTTCTTTTCGTGGTGGAATTTTTTTGCTTTTATATGTAGAAAAAAAAGTTAGGCAGTATGGAAAATATGCATTTTAGGGGGATTTCCACCAATTTTTCCAACAAATTAATATTATTAATTCTGTTCTAATACTCTAAAAATTTTTCTTCTTATTTTTCATCTACCTATCCGACGCATACAAAAACCAGGTATTGTGTCCACATTATTATCTGGAGGATCAAAACCGAGGGTGAAACCCCCCTGCATCACCTCCCTGTTACCCTGAGACAATCACGAACGCGTCCAAACTCCGTATATCGTGATCCTTCAGCGACAGGTGCCGCGAGAGAGAGAGAGAGAGAGGTTATCTTGTCATTCATTTTCTCTAATCACGAACGCGTCCAAACTCCGTATATCGTGATCCTTCAGCGACAGGTGCCGCGAGAGAGAGAGAGAGAGAGGTTATCTTGTCATTCATTTTCTCTTTCTCTCAAACTATTGACCATACACACACACACACACACACACACACACACACACATAGAGCCATTCTTACATTTTTGGCATATAATTTGCCAAAAATACACACACACACACACACACACACACACACACACACACACACACACACACACACACACACAGAGCCAATCTTACATTTTTGGCATATAATTTGCCAAAAATGCCAATTTATATAGAGTCACATTACAATCAATAATTGTTTCTGCTAACCCTAACTATAGTTTCAATCTTACATTTTTGGCATATAATTTGCCAAAAATGCCAATTTATATAGAGTCACATTACAATCAATAATTGTTTCTGCTAACCCTAACTATAGTTTCACAGTGCTGTATAAAGTCATTATTTTCCACCATTTATCAGATGTCATTTTACTAACACAAACTGAATATAGTCGATTGATTCACCTAGAATAAAACCTAGTATTCTATTTCAAAATATTCACCTATCAAAATATCCACTCGATGTCATTTTACTAACACAAACTGAATATAGTCGATTGATTCACCTAGAATAAAACCTAGTATTCTATTTCAAAATATTCACCTATCAAAATATCCACTCGACCATGACCATCAGGTAATTATAAATACAATTACAGAGGACAAATTACACTGAATTTTGTGCGCAGCGAGATAATAAAATCTACAGCGTCACAATATTCTGCAGTTTAAATTATTGTTTTATGTATCGTGGGGCACATGAAAAATCAAATTTTCCATGTGGTCAATTAATTTTAGTTATTTTCTATAAATTTCTGAGATCGTAGGTAAATAATCCAAAACTATGTACGAAAAAAAAAGTTATTTCTACCGACGTATCATTTATGAATTTGTTTATTGTTAAAAATTATATATATTTGAACTTGGCGCCGGAAAGTTGCGACTTTCGATTCTCGCAAGTTTCTCCCACTACTTTCACAGCCAACCTCTCGTCAAAACAGGAACTTCCACTAATGGCCGCCACTGTTCATAGTGCTTATCAGTGAATTCTCGCAAGTTTCTCCCACTACTTTCACAGCCAACCTCTCGTCAAAACAGGAACTTCCACTAATGGCCGCCACTGTTCATAGTGCTTATCAGTGATTAGTCTTTTCCTACTGTGACGTCCAACAATCGACATGGGTAGGTACAATAATCATTTTTTACCAAAATAATTCTCGCAAGTTTCTCCCACTACTTTCACAGCCAACCTCTCGTCAAAACAGGAACTTCCACTAATGGCCGCCACTGTTCATAGTGCTTATCAGTGCTTAGTCTTTTCCTACTGTGACGTCCAACAATCGACATGGGTAGGTACAATAATCATTTTTTACCAAAATCGAGTGCTTAAAACTCCGTTGTTAGTGAACTTAGTCTTTTCCTACTGTGACGTCCAACAATCGACATGGGTAGGTACAATAATCATTTTTTACCAAAATCGAGTGCTTAAAACTCCGTTGTTAGTGACCTCACACTCGCAAAAATTCCATTCAATCATCCGAATTATCATGAAATATGTAAAACAAGCCATGAAATTTTTTTTTCAAGATTTTTTTTCCTCGACTTGTCCATTAGCAATGTGTACTTTAACTAAGAGTGTTGCGTAACTCGAAAAACCCAAATTTTCTTGACATATAACATGTGTTGGTAAGCCAAGAGGTCTTCGTACGGCTAGAAAGCACGCTAACCACACCCGGAGCAGCGTCCGAACGATACGGACTACAAAAAAGCCCATCTCGTATGTTGGTAAGCCAAGAGGTCTTCGTACGGCTAGAAAGCACGCTAACCACACCCGGAGCAGCGTCCGAACGATACGGACTACAAAAAAGCCCATCTCGTCATCTTACGCCAAAGGAATCGTTCTAGAAGAGATGTAAGTGCAACTCTAAATGATCCAACGACATCCCTTGAAACGTCCTCCAATAGTAATTATGTTTCAGTGGTAGCCAAAGGAATCGTTCTAGAAGAGATGTAAGTGCAACTCTAAATGATCCAACGACATCCCTTGAAACGTCCTCCAATAGTAATTATGTTTCAGTGGTGTTGAGGCTGAACAACCTAACTCGGCTATTTGCAAGTGCTTGCGAGTGCAGTTGAATCAAAACGGCAAGAAAGTAACTGCGTTTGTCCCTCGGGACGGTTATTGAGGCTGAACAACCTAACTCGGCTATTTGCAAGTGCTTGCGAGTGCAGTTGAATCAAAACGGCAAGAAAGTAACTGCGTTTGTCCCTCGGGACGGTTGTATACGCAACTATATTCAGAATAACGATAAAGTCGGTGGATTCGATCGTAATATTCAATTTTTCCTCGGTCTATTTTGATACAATACCCCACATCTCATCTCTATCGGTAGCCTCCGACTGTTCGATGATCTAGTCGAGGATTATGTCGATAAGATCAGCTACATTGATCAATATGGGTACTTGAGCCTCAAGTAGACATTTTCACTGAAAAAAACGAGTTTCATGAGTTCTCATGGGGGACTTTAGATAAGATCAGCTACATTGATCAATATGGGTACTTGAGCCTCAAGTAGACATTTTCACTGAAAAAAACGAGTTTCATGAGTTCTCATGGGGGACTTTGCTTCAATACCCTCACCAGCAAAGCGTCCCCTCTGTTGCGTATAATCGCGTCTGCAATCGAGATTTATTAGTCAACAGTGTAATTTATTGGTCAACAGTGTTGATAACAAAATTTTAAATGTCATCCCCTCTGTTGCGTATAATCGCGTCTGCAATCGAGATTTATTAGTCAACAGTGTAATTTATTGGTCAACAGTGTTGATAACAAAATTTTAAATGTCAATTGATACAGGTGCAATAGGAGAGAGATTATCGAGATTTATTAGTCAACAGTGTAATTTATTGGTCAACAGTGTTGATAACAAAATTTTAAATGTCAATTGATACAGGTGCAATAGGAGAGAGATTTTACGTAGCTGTCGTACAACGGCTGTTGAATTGATCAACTCTTTCCTGGTCGACATAATTATTATTTTGACTTATACTAGAATATAATCATGATGCTTTGTCAAGTCTGCATGGTACAATAAATTGTGAATGAAAAATTTATTAACATAACTATTCGGACAATGGAAAAGACTTCTTATTTGTTTTTTGTTTTTTTTTTATACTTGAGCCTCAAGTAGACATTTTCACTGAAAAAAACGAGTTTCATGAGTTCTCATGGGGGACTTTGCTTCAATACCCTCACCAGCAAAGCGTCCCTTTGTTGCGTATAATCGCGTCTGCAATCGAGATTTATTAGTCAACAGTGTAATTTATTAGTCAACAGTGTTGATAACAAAATTTTAAATGTCAATTGATAATGTTGCGTATAATCGCGTCTGCAATCGAGATTTATTAGTCAACAGTGTAATTTATTAGTCAACAGTGTTGATAACAAAATTTTAAATGTCAATTGATACAGGTGCAATAGGAGAGAGATTTTACGTAGCTGTCATACAACGGCTGTTGAATTGATCAACTCTTTCCTGGTCGACATAATTATTATTTTGACTTATACTAGAATATAATCATGATGCTTTGTCAAGTCTGCATGGTACAATAAATTGTGAATGAAAAATTTATTAACATAACTATTCGGACAATGGAAAAGACTTCTTATTTGTTTT
>MVJL01010733.1:0-22126 GCA_002156465.1 Macrocentrus cingulum
AGAAAATACTTTGCTACCTCTGGAAACATATGTTACTAAAAATCTGTAGTTAATTTGCCACAATTAAAAATACCTGACGTGAGTCCATAGTCCCACCAGGGGTTGACGACTGCACCGATATACAGCGCTGCTAGAACAGGCATCAGTTGATCTAGGTGGTTGTGCATGCAAATTCCAACGACGTCCCCAGGCCCAACGTTCTGACTGCCAAGCCAGAGTGCACATCGCACACTTCTATCTGCCATTTCGCCAAATGTATCCTCTTCTCCGGTCTCGGCATCCACCTAAATAATTCCAACAGTCGCATATTTATAGCCGATTCAATATATCCCTCAATGCGCTTACCTGCCCGATGAACTTTGGCTTGATTCTCATTCGATTCAGCAGAGTAACACCAAAATTATTAACTCCATCATCCTCAATATCCAATTCTGCAGCTTTGATTATCCCATTTTCAATAGAAAAATTATTTAAATCCTGTAAAAAAAATTTAATTACTCAACAAAATTCAGTAACAAAAGATAAGAGAGTACTGTAAATACCCGGTTAGTCATTTTAATCTGTAGAAGGTAAATATTCCTAACTCAAATTTGTCACATAAAATACGGTCAACTAGATTTTGCTTACATTTGTAGCACTGTAATATCGTGGTGGGTCATTTATATTTGTTTTTGCAGCAATCAGTAGCATTATCAGCGCTGATATGTCAATGCTAAAAAACATTGTAATTAGCATGATCATTAGTTTCATTTTATCTACGATAAGTAGGTGATTTGTGTGGTATTTAAGTGTACTCGCTATTTTGAATAAATTAAATTAATAATATATCATAATGTTCCAAGTGCTTATTTACATTTTTTTATTTGTATCCCGGTCAGCAATAAGGATTCCAAGGTTTCGGAATGGCGGTGATGCTCGATGATATTGAAGAATTTATATTATTGTTAATTCAATCATTTTTTCAATGCAACATATACTATTATCTTGTATTTATGATACAACGACCGGAATTTGCATATCAAAACATTATTATTGGATTTTTAATTTCTGTAAGATTAAAGGGAATAGGTTGGATATCGATCAACTAATTTTTAGCAAACATTTTTGCCATTGCTTTCAACTTTGGGCGGTTGATTTTTTGGGAGGCGGTTCGTGGCAATTCTCCCACGAACTCCACGCCTCCTCGCAGTCGGGCGTAATCAGGCAAATTTTCCTCGACAGCTCGAATTATTTCGTCCGCAGTTACCTGCGAATAAGAGTTAAATGATGATGATTTTCAAATTTTTTTCTCGTGTGCGAGCAGTAAATGCATACATTAGACTCTGGGTGTCGCACAACGAAAGCGAAAGGACGCTCGACGTCTAAAAAGTGTGGAATTGGCACGACAGCGGCTTCTATCAGTGATTTCACGTGGGTTTTTATGCATTGTTCTACGACAGCGGGTGCTACGTGATGACCCTGCCACTTGATCAACTCTTTTAATCGATCCACGATGAAAATTTCTCCATCCTCGTCGTAGTAAGCCAAATCTCCGGAGTGATAAAAACCTGTTAGACGTAATTTTTAGATCTATTACTCATTAAAATAAAAAAAATTCTCTGTAACCTTCATTGACGATAACGGGTTTAGTTGCTTCCGGCGCCGCAAAGTATCCAGTCATCATAAAAGGAGATTTGAAGCAAGCTTCTCCTTCCTGATTAGGTCCTAAAATTTTCCCGGTTTCTGGATCGACGATTTTCATCTCAAAACCTCGAGACAACACTCCATGAGAGTGTGGCTTACATCCATCTTGTTGAAATACAGCAGTCATGATTTCAGTTGTTCCTGCAACGAGGCGTTTTATTTCAATTTGCTTACTATTAACCTGATCATGAAAAGCTTACCATAAGACTGGATAACTTTGGCACGAGAAAAAGCTTGACGGATGGCATTTAAAGTTTTCTCTGACGCTGAATTTCCTGCGGTGTTTATTGTAGTGACTGATGTTAAATCGAATAGTCGTAATGTGTTGGAACTTACAAGCCTATTTAACACACTTGGTGGGACGAACACGAAATTGATCTAGTGTAAAAAGTGCAATAAAATATAAAGCCAATTTTTTTTTCTGATGAAATTGAGTACTCACCGTGTATTGCGCAATAATTCTGCAGATGTCTTTGTCTTCTATATTATTCACAAGCACTCTTTTTAGAGGAAACAGGATAGCCATGAATGAATTCATAATTCCAGTTGCCCAACACAAAGGTGAAAACCATATTCCCGTCTGGCACTTTGGATGCAGTTGGAAATCAATAGAATATGGAACATAGAGTTTCAGGGATTTGTGAGAGTGTTCAACGGCCTTTGGCAAGCCCGTGCTGCCGGAGGTGTACAGCAGGCAGGCTGGGTGGTCGCTACTCGGCAGTTCCTTGCACGTAAAGTCTCGAACTTTCATCGGATTCTGCGATTCTATTATTTCTCTGAATGTTTTACAGTGTAAACTACTTTTATCCACACCAAGTACAACTATTTTCGTGTCGATCTCGATGTCTTTGACTGCGCTCATCACCACAGATGCATTTTCTTCATTCACAAATATGACTTTTGGCTTTGTCAGTGTGAGAAAATACTTTGCTACCTCTGGAAACATATGTTACTAAAAATCTGTAGTTAATTTGCCACAATTAAAAATACCTGACGTGAGTCCATAGTCCCACCAGGGGTTGACGACTGCACCGATATACAGCGCTGCTAGAACAGGCATCAGTTGATCTAGGTGGTTGTGCATGCAAATTCCAACGACGTCCCCAGGCCCAACGTTCTGACTGCCAAGCCAGAGTGCACATCGCACACTTCTATCTGCCATTTCGCCAAATGTATCCTCTTCTCCGGTCTCGGCATCCACCTAAATAATTCCAACAGTCGCATATTTATAGCCGATTCAATATATCCCTCAATGCGCTTACCTGCCCGATGAACTTTGGCTTGATTCTCATTCGATTCAGCAGAGTAACACCAAAATTATTAACTCCATCATCCTCAATATCCAATTCTGCAGCTTTGATTATCCCATTTTCAATAGAAAAATTATTTAAATCCTGTAAAAAAAATTTAATTACTCAACAAAATTCAGTAACAAAAGATAAGAGAGTACTGTAAATACCCGGTTAGTCATTTTAATCTGTAGAAGGTAAATATTCCTAACTCAAATTTGTCACATAAAATACGGTCAACTAGATTTTGCTTACATTTGTAGCACTGTAATATCGTGGTGGGTCATTTATATTTGTTTTTGCAGCAATCAGTAGCATTATCAGCGCTGATATGTCAATGCTAAAAAACATTGTAATTAGCATGATCATTAGTTTCATTTTATCTACGATAAGTAGGTGATTTGTGTGGTATTTAAGTGTACTCGCTATTTTGAATAAATTAAATTAATAATATATCATAATGTTCCAAGTGCTTATTTACATTTTTTTATTTGTATCCCGGTCAGCAATAAGGATTCCAAGGTTTCGGAATGGCGGTGATGCTCGATGATATTGAAGAATTTATATTATTGTTAATTCAATCATTTTTTCAATGCAACATATACTATTATCTTGTATTTATGATACAACGACCGGAATTTGCATATCAAAACATTATTATTGGATTTTTAATTTCTGTAAGATTAAAGGGAATAGGTTGGATATCGATCAACTAATTTTTAGCAAACATTTTTGCCATTGCTTTCAACTTTGGGCGGTTGATTTTTTGGGAGGCGGTTCGTGGCAATTCTCCCACGAACTCCACGCCTCCTCGCAGTCGGGCGTAATCAGGCAAATTTTCCTCGACAGCTCGAATTATTTCGTCCGCAGTTACCTGCGAATAAGAGTTAAATGATGATGATTTTCAAATTTTTTTCTCGTGTGCGAGCAGTAAATGCATACATTAGACTCTGGGTGTCGCACAACGAAAGCGAAAGGACGCTCGACGTCTAAAAAGTGTGGAATTGGCACGACAGCGGCTTCTATCAGTGATTTCACGTGGGTTTTTATGCATTGTTCTACGACAGCGGGTGCTACGTGATGACCCTGCCACTTGATCAACTCTTTTAATCGATCCACGATGAAAATTTCTCCATCCTCGTCGTAGTAAGCCAAATCTCCGGAGTGATAAAAACCTGTTAGACGTAATTTTTAGATCTATTACTCATTAAAATAAAAAAAATTTTCTGTAACCTTCATTGTCGATAACGAGTTTAGTTGCTTCCGGCGCCGCAAAGTATCCAGTCATCATAAAGGGAGATTTGAAGCAAGCTTCTCCTTCCTGATTAGGTCCTAAAATTTTCCCGGTTTCTGGATCGACGATTTTCATCTTAAGACCTCGAGCAAGCACTCCATGAGAGGGTGGCTTATAACCATCTTGTTGAATTACAGCTGTCATAATTTCAGTTGTTCCTGCAACGAGGCAATTTAGTTCATTTGATGAATTTTTTAGGTGATGAGGAAAAGCTTACCATAAGACTGAAACACTCTAGCACGATAAAAAGCTTCTCGCATAGCATTTAAAATGTTTTCTGATACAGTATATCCTCCAGTTAAAATCACACTGACTGATGTTAAATCAAATAGAGGTAACGTGTTGGAACTGAGAATTCTATTAACCAGACTGGGTCCAATAAAAGCATAATCGACCTGGTAAAAAATTAGAATGTGCTGATTTTTTTTTTTTTAAATAATGGGATTAAGTACTCACCCTGTACTTCTCAATTATTCTACAAATGCCTTTGTCTTCTACATTACTTGCAACTACTCTTTTTAGAGGGAACAGGATACACATGAATGAATTCATCATTCCAGTGAGCCAACACAACGTTGAAAACCATATTCCCGTCTGGCACTTTGAATGCAGTTGGAAATCAATAGAATATGGAACATAGAGTTTCAGGGATTTGTGAGAGTGTTCAACGGCCTTTGGCAAGCCCGTGCTGCCGGAGGTGTACAGCAGGCAGGCTGGGTGGTCACTACTCGGCAGTTCCTTGCACGTAAATTCTCGAACCTTCGTCGGATTCTGCGATTCTATTATTTCTCTGAATGTTTTACAGTGTAAACTACTTTGATCCACACCAAGTACAACTATTTTCGTGTCTATCTCGATGTCTTTGACTGCGCTCATCACCACAGATGCATTTTCTTCGTTCACAAATATGACTTTTGGCTTTGTCAGTGTGAGAAAATACTTTGCTACCTCTGGAAACATATGTTACTAAAAATCTGTAGTTAATTTGCCACAATTAAAAATACCTGACGTGAGTCCATAGTCCCACCAGGGGTTGACGACTGCACCGATATACAGCGCTGCTAGAACAGGCATCAGTTGATCTAGGTGGTTGTGCATGCAAATTCCAACGACGTCCCCAGGCCCAACGTTCTGACTGCCAAGCCAGAGTGCACATCGCACACTTCTATCTGCCATTTCGCCAAATGTATCCTCTTCTCCGGTCTCGGCATCCACCTAAATAATTCCAACAGTCGCATATTTATAGCCGATTCAATATATCCCTCAATGCGCTTACCTGCCCGATGAACTTTGGCTTGATTCTCATTCGATTCAGCAGAGTAGCACCAAAATTATTAACTCCATCATCCTCAATATCCAATTCTGCAGCTTTGATTATCCCATTTTCAATAGAAAAATTATTTAAATCCTGTAAAAAAAATTTAATTACTCAACAAAATTCAGTAACAAAAGATAAGAGAGTACTGTAAATACCCGGTTAGTCATTTTAATCTGTAGAAGGTAAATATTCCTAACTCAAATTTGTCACATAAAATACGGTCAACTAGATTTTGCTTACATTTGTAGCACTGTAATATCGTGGTGGGTCATTTATATTTGTTTTTGCAGCAATCAGTAGCATTATCAGCGCTGATATGTCAATGCTAAAAAACATTGTAATTAGCATGATCATTAGTTTCATTTTATCTACGATAAGTAGGTGATTTGTGTGGTATTTAAGTGTACTCGCTATTTTGAATAAATTAAATTAATAATATATCATAATGTTCCAAGTGCTTATTTACATTTTTTTATTTGTATCCCGGTCAGCAATAAGGATTCCAAGGTTTCGGAATGGCGGTGATGCTCGATGATATTGAAGAATTTATATTATTGTTAATTCAATCATTTTTTCAATGCAACATATACTATTATCTTGTATTTATGATACAACGACCGGAATTTGCATATCAAAACATTATTATTGGATTTTTAATTTCTGTAAGATTAAAGGGAATAGGTTGGATATCGATCAACTAATTTTTAGCAAACATTTTTGCCATTGCTTTCAACTTTGGGCGGTTGATTTTTTGGGAGGCGGTTCGTGGCAATTCTCCCACGAACTCCACGCCTCCTCGCAGTCGGGCGTAATCAGGCAAATTTTCCTCGACAGCTCGAATTATTTCGTCCGCAGTTACCTGCGAATAAGAGTTAAATGATGATGATTTTCAAATTTTTTTCTCGTGTGCGAGCAGTAAATGCATACATTAGACTCTGGGTGTCGCACAACGAAAGCGAAAGGACGCTCGACGTCTAAAAAGTGTGGAATTGGCACGACAGCGGCTTCTATCAGTGATTTCACGTGGGTTTTTATGCATTGTTCTACGACAGCGGGTGCTACGTGATGACCCTGCCACTTGATCAACTCTTTTAATCGATCCACGATGAAAATTTCTCCATCCTCGTCGTAGTAAGCCAAATCTCCGGAGTGATAAAAACCTGTTAGACGTAATTTTTAGATCTATTACTCATTAAAATAAAAAAAATTTTCTGTAACCTTCATTGTCGATAACGAGTTTAGTTGCTTCCGGCGCCGCAAAGTATCCAGTCATCATAAAGGGAGATTTGAAGCAAGCTTCTCCTTCCTGATTAGGTCCTAAAATTTTCCCGGTTTCTGGATCGACGATTTTCATCTTAAGACCTCGAGCAAGCACTCCATGAGAGGGTGGCTTATAACCATCTTGTTGAATTACAGCTGTCATAATTTCAGTTGTTCCTGCAACGAGGCAATTTAGTTCATTTGATGAATTTTTTAGGTGATGAGGAAAAGCTTACCATAAGACTGAAACACTCTAGCACGATAAAAAGCTTCTCGCATAGCATTTAAAATGTTTTCTGATACAGTATATCCTCCAGTTAAAATCACACTGACTGATGTTAAATCAAATAGAGGTAACGTGTTGGAACTGAGAATTCTATTAACCAGACTGGGTCCAATAAAAGCATAATCGACCTGGTAAAAAATTAGAATGTGCTGATTTTTTTTTTTTTAAATAATGGGATTAAGTACTCACCCTGTACTTCTCAATTATTCTACAAATGCCTTTGTCTTCTACATTACTTGCAACTACTCTTTTTAGAGGGAACAGGATACACATGAATGAATTCATCATTCCAGTGAGCCAACACAACGTTGAAAACCATATTCCCGTCTGGCACTTTGAATGCAGTTGGAAATCAATAGAATATGGAACATAGAGTTTCAGGGATTTGTGAGAGTGTTCAACGGCCTTTGGCAAGCCCGTGCTGCCGGAGGTGTACAGCAGGCAGGCTGGGTGGTCACTACTCGGCAGTTCCTTGCACGTAAATTCTCGAACCTTCGTCGGATTCTGCGATTCTATTATTTCTCTGAATGTTTTACAGTGTAAACTACTTTGATCCACACCAAGTACAACTATTTTCGTGTCTATCTCGATGTCTTTGACTGCGCTCATCACCACAGATGCATTTTCTTCGTTCACAAATATGACTTTTGGCTTTGTCAGTGTGAGAAAATACTTTGCTACCTCTGGAAACATATGTTACTAAAAATCTGTAGTTAATTTGCCACAATTAAAAATACCTGACGTGAGTCCATAGTCCCACCAGGGGTTGACGACTGCACCGATATACAGCGCTGCTAGAACAGGCATCAGTTGATCTAGGTGGTTGTGCATGCAAATTCCAACGACGTCCCCAGGCCCAACGTTCTGACTGCCAAGCCAGAGTGCACATCGCACACTTCTATCTGCCATTTCGCCAAATGTATCCTCTTCTCCGGTCTCGGCATCCACCTAAATAATTCCAACAGTCGCATATTTATAGCCGATTCAATATATCCCTCAATGCGCTTACCTGCCCGATGAACTTTGGCTTGATTCTCATTCGATTCAGCAGAGTAGCACCAAAATTATTAACTCCATCATCCTCAACATCCAATTTTGCAGCTTTAATTATCCCATTTTCAATAGAAAAATTATTTAAATTCTGTAAAAAAAAAATTAATCACTCAACAAATTCAATAACAAAAGGTAGGAGAGTACTGTAAATACCCGGTTGGTCATTTTCTCGTGGAGAAAACAAATGTTAACTGAACTTAGGCACTGAATAAGATTTTGCTTTTATTCGCGCTAACATTGTGATATGTTTGTGAGTTATTTATATTTTGTTTATGCAGCAATCTGCTGCATTATCATCCCTGATGTGTCAACAGGAGAAAGTATATTATGATTACATTTTATTTCATGCTGCACGCGGTCAGTAAGTATATCTCGTGGCGTTTATTTGCATTCGATTTTCACAATAAATCTCGGAAATATATGCTAAAAACAAATGACAGCCACTCGCTGATATTGCATACTCGACGCTGCGCTGTTTTAGATGACGCACATTCAACTGTCATCTTACAATTTACTCTTAAGTGACTTGTATTATTTCTCATCATTGATATCTCGCCGCGCGAGTAGTTGTATTGTAATTGCGAGACAATGTCCAAGTGTAAAATTAAGGAGATCGATAAGAGCCGACAGCGTAATCAATTTTCGCGCTGTGAGCGAGATCATTTGCTGGCTATTATGAAGCAGTATGGACAGAGACTTGAGGACAAAAACCTCTCCATATTGGCGAGAAAGGAGCTCTGGTTGACTATTGATAAAAAATTTCGAGATGCCGGATTTACCGATCGTTCAACGGCGCAATTAAAAAAATATTGGCAAAACTACAAGTATCATAATGGAAGAAATAAATGGCGAAAGGTAATATCAACGCAAAATTGCAGTATTTGACATGAAATTAACAATAATTTATTATCTAGGAAAATCCTAGCATGGAAATTGAACTTTTGAGTAAACAAATAAATTCGCAAAAAATAAAATTATCCCAAGAAAAAGGTAAAAAATTGTTTTTTCATCTTATTTAAAGAAAAATATCTTATTAGATTTTTTTTTTTTAGAATCGATGGAACCAGCAGTAATAATTTCTGATGCCTCAAGCTCGTCTGTTACAGTTTCTTTTATACATTCCAATAAATCAAGCAATAAATTGCTTTTTGACTCGAAAAAACCTACAAAAGATCCAGATATTAAGAAGGATGATGTGTCAAAAGTATTGGAAAAAAATACGATAAATAAAAAATGTATTTTACTGCAACCTCGAAAACAAATGAATGATTCTACAAATCCAGTGATCAATGAAGAAAATTGCCTCACCGATAAAACCATTGAATCGACAAAAATACAACTGTCACTTCAGCATCGAGTTAATGATCATTTTCACGAAGAAAATTGGCCAACAAGGAGTAAAAATGATCAGTACAAAGTGACTGGATTTTTTTCAGCACAAAATAATCATGGAAATATCGTTAGAAATCCTGAAGACACTTTTCACTATCCTAATTTTCATGTTTTACAGCAATTACAACTTCTCAGACACCTTGAAGTATGTAAAATAATTTTTTTACGACTAACTCAATTTTTTAATGGAAAAAATAAATTTTTTTCAGGCTGAGGAATATCATTTAAAACTAAAACTTGCAGAAACTCATTTGAAAATTCTCCATATGAAAGAGGAAAAGCACACAAATCATGATGTATAAAATCCTCAAATGTAAATTAAAAAAAAAATACATTTAAAAAGTATGTAACGAGGGTTTGTAAATTTAAATACATACCAATTTATGGTCCTTCAATTCAGTAGACATTTTGTAAATTATTTGTTCTTGTCGATGCACTTAAATAGCTGCAATTGAATTGAATATCTGATTGAACGATCAAAGAGTTGCTTACTTTTATAAGCTAAACTAGGGCAGATATTTATCATGATTTTTAATCGCTTCAATGCCTTGAGTATTTTTATATTAAACTTATATATAAGTATATAAAACTTATCTATTCATGATGTTTACGATTGAAAAGTATCATAAACTATTGATAACAATGATTAAGAAGTAAATTAAATTTACAGACATAAAAAAACCATATGAATGAATTAATATTTTGTGCTTATAATATTTCAACTACATGGAAAAATATTGAAAAATATTTTTCTATATTTGCAACGATTTTTTTTAATCGCGAGCAAATTGTGCAGCCATAATTTTCAATTTTGGTCGAGAAATTTTACCAGATGCAGTGTGCGGTATTTCCGTAAGAAATTTAATTCCAGCGCGTAATTTCATTTGATCGGGTAGCCGCTCATCAACAAGATGATGTATTATTTGTTCAGTAACCTAGAGTAAAATAATATTTCAAGAATAATAAAAGACCAAGAGACTAATAACAAAAATTAAATGATACATCAATTACAGACATGAACATACATCTGACTCGGAAGTTTTTACGACAAATGCCAGTGGTCTCTCATTATCCTCCCAGTCTGGAACTGACACAACTGCAACTTCCGCAATGCCCGGTAAAGTTTGAAGCAGTTGTTCAATCACTGCAGGCGGCACATGATGACTTCTCCATTTAATTAATTCCTTCAAACGATCAATAATAAATATTTCACCATTTTCATCATAATATCCTAAATCACCAGTGTGAAACCACCCTATAAAACAAACCAATTTCATCAAAACCTTAAAAAAAAATTTATTTATTCTACTATACCTTCAGAATCAATCGCACTTTTGGTAGCATCTGGATTGCGATAGTACTGAGTCATCATAAACGATGATTTAACACACAATTCACCTTTTTCATTGGGTTTCAGCACCTTTCCCGTCTCCGGATCGATTACTTTAAAAGAATAACCCAGTGCTAATGTGCCAATAGAATTTTTTTTATAACCCGTTCTCTGCAGCACACATATTCCACCTATTTCTGTCAGTCCTGTAGAAAAAATCGTACTTGTATAATATTTTTTTTCCCCGGTAAAAAATTATTATCCATCTATTTCGACAACCAACCATAGAGTACTCGAATTAGAGCCCTTGGAAATACTTCGGCGAGGGCTGTTTGAGTGGTATCTTCGACAGGCGAGCCTCCCAAGTTGATAACAAGAACAGAGGATGTGTCATAGCGAGTGGGAGCACCGGATTTTAACAGTCTATTAGCCATACTCGTGCTCATAGTAATGCGATTCACCTAAAAAAATTGAAGGAAAAAAATGATTAAACCATTCTCGATGGTTTAATATTGCTAGATAAATTACCCGATATTTTTCAATAACTTGGCAAGTATTTTCCTCTGCAAATGGCCCCGGGATTACTCGCTTTATCGACGTTAAAATACTGCAAAATGTATTGAGCACGCCGGACACCCAGCAGAGCGTCGAGTGCCACAATGAAGTTTTAACTTGCGGATCAAAGCGAAATATTAATTTAATATTAGCAAGTAGACACTTGTGAGACTGCAGAGCACCCTTGGGCACTCCAGTACTTCCTGAAGTGTAGATTATCAGCGCTGGATGATCAATGGAGGGCAGTTGAGTACACTGAAAATTATCTTGAGGCTTCTGTGAAGCAATGATTGAATCGAACGACTGCACGCTCGGGTTATTTCCAAAATTTATGACCTTCGTGTCCATTTTTAGTTCCTCTATTGCTTCAACAACCACTTTCAAGCACTCCTCATTGACAAACAATACTTTTGGCGTGGTGAGAGTGAGAAAATGCTTGGCCATGTCTGAAATACGAATTTTTAAATACTTAAAAAATTTTTTTCTACTTAAAAAATTCGAGTTTACTTGCCTGGAGTCATTCCGTAGTCCCACCAGGGTGTGAAAATAGCTCCGATGTACAGAGAAGCAAGTGCTGGGATTGCTTGGTCCACATGATTGTGGCTACAAATCGCTACGACATCTCCAAAGCCAATTTTTTGATCGAGAAGCCAAAGAGCACATTGAACGCTTCGATCGACCATCGATCCAAATGTGTCCTCTTGACCTGTTTGACTGTCGACCTATAAATAATGCGGAAAATTGATATTTGATATTTTATTAATGGATAAAAAAAAGTATTTTACCTGTGCAATAAAATCCGGATTTTTTTTCATGTGATCTAGTAGAATTTCTCCAAAATTATTTTTCTTTTCCTCGCGAAATTCAAAGCTTTGAGCTTGAATAATTCCATTTTTGATGGTGAAAGGCTGAAATAAATAAATTTTAAATGTTTTTTAAATATTTAGAGGAGTAAAAACAATTTGTTTTTATAGAATAAACTCACTTTATCATCTGTCATCTCAGCGGGCGGCATCTTATCGTGTAAATAAAATGCACTTTACTGAGTGAAATAACGGACGTGAATGACTCGGCAGTCTAGATCCAGTGGTCGCGAATACAGGCTTTTATACTTATAGCCCCATCACGTAACTGTTGAAGGAGAGTTTAGTGTAATTACCACCTGCACATCGCAATGACGATGTTAGTTTTTATGGATTTCAGTTTGTATCACTGTGTTTTTGCAAAATGTCGAGTGATAGTTGTCAAAGTCATCACTTATAGACTTGCTCTATGCACTTCTTTATACATTTTTCTATATTTCAATTGAACTATAAGAGATATAGTTACCTGATGCGCACATTTATTATCTACTTATCAATTGTATTACAAAAAAAAATTATTTTTACATATTTATGTATTTATTTATCATGTGTTAAAAATCAGAAGAGCATTTTACCCGGAAAATTGAGATGTTTTACTTGCTAATATCTTGATAAAAATGCGAATAAGGCCAATTTTACAAGAGATCTTTTCTGTGGTAAATAAAATTCTCTATAAAAATGATTTTACAAAAATTTTTCTTATCTTCAGTAGTTTTAAAGATATTTTGATTTAAATAACGAAATAAATTTTTATATACTTCATTTTAGTTTTAAACACGGATTATTATTATATTTGTAGATAATTTTTATTCTAAATCTTCCATATTACTGGTAAAAAAAAATTTTTTTTTAATTCCAAGATTTTTATGAAAAATAATTTGTATAACCGATTTATTTTTGGTTTATAATTTTTTACCGAGTTTAAAAAATTAATCTAAATTGGCAGGAATTCTTTATTACAATTAATAAAATCACCCCAATTAATTTTAATGACGTAGCATCTGCTCAACGAGTTTTTCTTCATGCGAGTTATAATTGTAACCTTCGTACCCATTACTTAGCTTTAAAAAATCCTCTAAAAAATATATATCCAACTAACAGACACTTTCTTTTACTATTATATAATTAAAAAAAATTTATACACAAAAATTAAAAATTATTTATACCTAAAGGCCGAGATAGATAATATTCAGAGACACGAAAGGAATGCTCGACAATATATATTATATAGAAACAAAAGGTGTGATACAGAGTGTGGTCGAAGACGCACTGACAGTGCGATGACAAAAACAACAGTATATATAGCTATCGCCCAATGTATAAATAGACTCGTGTTTATCGCCTAACATTCCTTAGTGACGATTATGTCCCATGGCGATCGAGCTACATTGGATTTTCTTACACTCTCCCTCAATATAGCGAGAGTCACCTTTACATATGTAAACCCATTGCTTTGGTGAGCGTTGAATGCCTTGGAGCTGGCAAAGGCTTGGTTAAAATATCAGCCGTCATTTGATCTGTCGGCACATGAATAACGCGGATCTTCCCATCATTGACAGCCTCACGCACCAGGTGATATCGCACATCTATGTGCTTGGTACGCGCATGAAATCTCGCATTTTCCGCCAGAAGTTTCGCCCCTTGGTTGTCACAAAATATCTCTCCCTGAGACAAGTGACCGAAACCGATTTCGTACAGGAACTGCTGCAGATATAGTGCTTCTTTAGTCGCTTCTGCCAAGGCCATATACTCAGCCTCGGTGCTTGACGAGGCGACGGTGATCTGCTTTTTCGCTCTCCAACTGACCGCTGCACCTCCAAGTAGCGAGACGTATCCCGTGTACGACCGTCTGTCGGCTGGATCGTTTGCCCAATCAGCATCAACAAAAATCTGCAACTGATCAAGAGATGTACAATAGCAAAGCGAATAGTTGCATGTGCCCTTGAGATAGCGCAAGACCCTTTTTGCGGCACTCCAGTGCTGATTAGTTGGATTTTCACAATGCTGTGCCAATACATTCACAGCAAAAGCTATGTCAGGGCGAGTCGCAACCGCCAGGTACATCAAAGAACCCACGAGCTCTTTGTATGGGTAATCTTCATGTAATACAGAACCCTCAGTAATCTCTCGGGACTGTGGACTTGATGGCGTACTTGTTGGATTGCAATTGAACATTTTAAATCTCTCCAGTATCTCTCTGATATAATACAGAACCCTCAGTAATCTCTCGGGACTGTGGACTTGATGGCGTACTTGTTGGATTGCAATTGAACATTTTAAATCTCTCCAGTATCTCTCTGATGTATTTACCTTGGCTTAGCGACACTCCGTGCTCTCCTTGATTGACCTCAATACCAAGACAAAATTTTGCCTCGCCTAAATCTCGTATTTTTAGTTAATGTATTTACCTTGGCTTAGCGACACTCCGTGCTCTCCTTGATTGACCTCAATACCAAGACAAAATTTTGCCTCGCCTAAATCTCGTATTTTTAGTTCTTTCTTTAAATCACACATGACTCTCGACTGAATTTCATGGTCGTTTGAAGCGATAAGCATGTCGTCAACATATACCACAACAAGAATCATTCGCTCTCCCGCACTCCAGTAGAAAACACATGGTTCACCTGACGTAGATTGGAGTCCCAAGGCCTTCAAAATTCTTGTGAGCATTGCATGCCATAACTTGCCCGACTGTTTTAGGCCAACCTCAATACCAAGACAAAATTTTGCCTCGCCTAAATCTCGTATTTTTAGTTGTTTCTTTAAATCACACACGACTCTCGACTGAATTTCATGGTCGTTTGAAGCGATAAGCATGTCGTCAACATATACCACAACACTCGTATTTTTAGTTGTTTCTTTAAATCACACACGACTCTCGACTGAATTTCATGGTCGTTTGAAGCGATAAGCATGTCGTCAACATATACCACAACAAGAATCATTCGCTCTCCCTCACTCCAGTAGAAAACACATGGATCACCTGACGTAGATTGGAGTCCCAAGGCCTTCAAAATTCTTGTGAGCATTGCATGCCATAACTTGCCCGACTGTTTTAGGCCGTACAAGCCCTTTTGTAATTTACACACCGTGTCCTCTTGTCGCAACGCTTCCATCGCCGCCATAGCCCTTTTAAAAATCACCGAATCTCGTCTGGAACACTTGATGACCTCTTCTAGAACTTCAGACAACCTTGACGGGCACTCCATAAATAATTCCTCATCAATATCACTGTTGAGATAAGCTGTCGTGACATCCAGCTGTTGTACTGTCAATTTTAAGCCGGCTGCTATAGAAAACAGCATACGCACTGACTCAAGACGTGCTACGGGCGCGAACGTTTCATTAAAATCATATCCAGGTCTCTGTGAATATCCTTGCGCCACGATTCGTGCCTTGAGCCTCTCAACTGACCCATCTGACGCTAGTTTAGACTTTAATACTGTCCTTGACCCGATTACTCTCTTCTCCGGCGGTCTCGGAACGATTTTCCATACATCATGCTCTAGGTGAGACATGACTTCATTAACCAGGGCACGTTTCCACTCTGAGGCGTCTGGACCGGCTAAAGCATCATCTACCTCCTTGTCAGAACGAAATACCAACTCGTCTATTTGTGTGAGGAACAAATTATGAACTTCGACATCCAAATGATTGTCCTCAGGATGAGATGGGATTCCCTCAAGTCTCGTTCTCTTCTCATTCTGAATAACAGACGTGTCCAGAGACCTTTTCTGGCCTCGTTGTGAGTCCTCATCCTCAAAAACATCATCTTCAAGCGGTTGCTCAGCCACAGCGCGTACACCTGTCCCACCTGACGTACTAGAAACACTCACCATGTGAAATTGCCGTCTTGGTCTCCCCTGGCTGCCTGTGCGAATAAGTACGGGACGTCCACGCCCTCGCCTAGTCTCTACAGGTTGTGAAACCGGCGTACAAACCGATGAATTACCCCCGATCTCAGTCCATTGACTCTGTGGAGTGTTTTCACTCGCATCGCTCAAAGGTGACGATTGTTTTGGTGCCTTCACGCGTTGAATAATTCCTCCATCCGGCCGATAATCGTGATCTTTGTTTGTTTTGTCCTCGAAAAACGCAACATCTCTTGCCGCAATAATTTTTCCAGAGGTTAAACGAATGCGATAGGCCTTTGAGTGTTTACTATAGCCTATCATACGCCCCTCCGAGGTCTTATCATCGAATTTTCCCCTTCCGGGCTTATTAACGCGGACGAGCACCTTAGCTCCGAACACTCTCAAATGTTTTATGTTTGGCTTCTTCCCGTGCCACATTTCAAACGGTGTTTTGTCCTCAAGACACTTGGTCGGGCAGCGATTCCTAATATAATTCGCTGTTGCCATGGCGTCAGCCCAATAATCGTCAGGCATACCCGAGTCAATAATCATACAACGAGCCATCTCAGCAATCGTCCGATTTTTTCGCTCTGAGACTCCGTTTTGCTGCGGAGTGTAGGGCACTACTTACTCAGAATCGATTATTTAAAAGAATCGATTCTTTAAGTTGATTAATCGATTCTGAGAATCGAAATTTCTGAAAAAACAATCGGAATCGAGAATCGATTCTTCAGCTAATGTTTCCATCCCTAAGGCATACCCGAGTCAATAATCATACAACGAGCCATCTCAGCAATCGTCCGATTTTTTCGCTCTGAGACTCCGTTTTGCTGCGGAGTGTAGGGCACTAAGGCATACCCGAGTCAATAATCATACAACGAGCCATCTCAGCAATCGTCCGATTTTTTCGCTCTGAGACTCCGTTTTGCTGCGGAGTGTAGGGCACTGAGAGCCTTCTTTGAATCCCATTATCGCGTAAAAACTGGTCAAACAATCGATTACAATATTCTTTGCCGTTATCGGATTGTAAATATTTGATCAAATGACCTGTCTCCTTTTCAACAATTTTTTTATAGTCTTTAAATGCCTCTAAAACCTCTGATTTTGACTTAAGGAAGAAAATTTCACAGGAGTGTAGGGCACTGAGAGCCTTCTTTGAATCCCATTATCGCGTAAAAACTGGTCAAACAATCGATTACAATATTCTTTGCCGTTATCGGACTGTAAATATTTGATCAAATGACCTGTCTCCTTTTCAACAATTTTTTTATAGTCTTTAAATGCCTCTAAAACCTCTGATTTTGACTTAAGGAAGAAAATTTCACTCCAACGCGTATAGTCATCCGTAAAAATCAGGCAATAACGCGCTCCACCGACAGACGTAACCGGCATTGGACCACATAGGTCTGTGTGAACATTTCACTCCAACGCGTATAGTCATCCGTAAAAATCAGGCAATAACGCGCTCCACCGACAGACGTAACCGGCATTGGACCACATAGGTCTGTGTGAACTATCTGCAATTTTTCTCCAGAGCGCTCCTTGCGCGGAGGAAAGGGTTTCCTTGTTATCTTGCCCAAACCGGCATTGGACCACATAGGTCTGTGTGAACTATCTGCAATTTTTCTCCAGAGCGCTCCTTGCGCGGAGGAAAGGGTTTCCTTGTTATCTTGCCCAGAGGACAAATTTTACATGACTGAGGCACCTGCGAGCCTTTAAAATCAACACCTGAAGCCATTTGCTTTGTGAAAAGATCACGCATGCTTTGAAAATTCAAATGGCCGAGACGCCGGTGCCAACACCTGCGAGCCTTTAAAATCAACACCTGAAGCCATTTGCTTTGTGAAAAGATCACGCATGCTTTGAAAATTCAAATGGCCGAGACGCCGGTGCCACAACTCAGCTTTTGGACAGAATTTCTCACTTACCACTGCTGTGGCGTGCTCCTCAGCATTCATTTGATGCTCACGCACGTAATAAAGGTTGCCGACACGGTCTGCCATCATTTTTACCTCCCCATTTGCGTCCAAGACTAGTGCATCGTGCTTCCTAAACACGACATCTCTTCCACTGTCTGTGATTTTGGATACTGACACTAGATTTGTCCTTAAATCCTCAACAAAGAGCGTGTCATGAAAATTCACCGACCTTGGGATATTGCCATCTGTCGCAACAATGTTGACTCGCCCTCGCAACGTAGCTGTTGTTGATACTGAGTTCGCCAAATTTAAAGTTGCACGACACTCATTGGGATATTGCCATCTGTCGCAACAATGTTGACTCGCCCTCGCAACGTAGCTGTTGTTGATACTGAGTTCGCCAAATTTAAAGTTGCACGACACTCGCGTGCACGTCAGTCACGTGCTCCAATAAACTCTTATCACTGCACAAATGAGAGGTGCAGCCGCTATCTAGGCACCATTTTGCTCCAGACTGAATTTCGTTAGCCTGTCGAGACGTGCTCCAATAAACTCTTATCACTGCACAAATGAGAGGTGCAGCCGCTATCTAGGCACCATTTTGCTCCAGACTGAATTTCGTTAGCCTGTCGAGCCTCCTCCATAGAAATACTTATTAGATAATTCTCCTCAGCTGCCTCCACCTGATTTGAACACCATTTTGCTCCAGACTGAATTTCGTTAGCCTGTCGAGCCTCCTCCATAGAAATACTTATTAGATAATTCTCCTCAGCTGCCTCCACCTGATTTGAACCTTGCTTGCACCGACATTCGTCCGAAAAATGGTCTAATTTACCACATTCATAGCACTTAGCTCTCGATTTATCGTATCTTTTCCTTGACGCAGCGCCTTGCTGATGAAAATGTTCATTTTTACCCTTGTATCCTCGTGAATAATGCCTACTCGCATACACCTCATCACCTCCAGACTGACCAGACGCAGCGCCTTGCTGATGAAAATGTTCATTTTTACCCTTGTATCCTCGTGAATAATGCCTACTCGCATACACCTCATCACCTCCAGACTGACCTCGCTGTCTGTGCGCCTCCTGTGCCTCAAGAATTTTGACCTTCAAAATTTCTGGCTTCGGCAACTCATCCCTAGACTCTATGGCGCATCGAAAATTCTCGTAAGAGTCTGGTAGGCCTTGTAGCATCTGAATGCACTGCAAATCCGCATGCAACTCAACGCTCATCGCTGCCAACTTGTCCACTGCATCAAAGTAGCTGTCCAAGTACTCACGAACATCACCATCTTCTGACATCCTAAGGGTATTTACGCGCTTCAGCAGCATAGCCTTCCTGGCTGGTCCTTTGGAAGCGTGAATCGACTCTAATTTTATCCAAACATCCCTCGCCGTGTTGCAAGCTTTAATACTCTTTAGCTCTAGATGGACTGATCGACAGTATAATGTCCGATTTTGCCTTCTTATCTTGCATCGTCCAGGTCCTCATAGCTTCCTCGCTCGCGGAATCTCCTGCCGTGACAGTTGGAGCCGGAATTTCTCCTGAGACGTATCCCCACGTGTCATTTTTGGTCAGCAGGGCTTCCACCTGGATCTGCCAAGTATCGAAGTTATCTTTGGACAATAACTCGATCCTAGTACCACCGTTCGCCATTTTTTTTTTTTAAACAAACAAATTGTCACTGTAAGTCGCGATAATCTGGGCCCATAACCTGACAGTCATGTGAATTTTATTAGAAAGAAGATTGACGTCTAGTATTTCGTTTTTTATTTTGATTAAGCTGATTGTTTGGCGGGTAAGGTGGCTCAGTTTCATCGGGTGGCTGGATTTTGCATCCAGGACCCTCAGGTTGTTTTGGATTTGCACTACGTATGGGCATTGGTGGTCCTTAGGGTGAAAAAAAAGTTCTTGAAAATCGCGTCAGACACTTGTTGATCTTAAGAGTTCAGAGTGTAGGTGTTGGAAATCTGCGGTATTACCGTGGTGGGAAGCACACCGTTGTGTAGTGGTTCTTGTTTGGATAATTTTTGGAGGGCTTGGTTTTCCTCGTCTGGATCAGTTTTCCTCTCGAGATGGGTGTTGTATTTGAGGGCGGAATTTGCTTTATCCATTTCGGCAGTTTTCATAAGGTCCTATAGGTGATTTTATCGACTACATCGGACTCTCAGTCTGAGATATATTCCACTTCGTTGATGGGAGAAGGCGGAACATTAGGGTCCGTGCTGATATCGTCGTTGTTGATGTCAGGCGGAGAACGGCACCAACAGTATAGACAGAGTCGCTATGGTTTAGCGACTAATGTAAGGCTAAATTTAAATTATTATCATACACAGGGCTAGAAAATTTATGATAATTTTTGAGCGAGGCAGTATGAACACGTCCGATAAGTTCCGTGACTTTGGCCGAACTACATATTTTGCTAAATTGACAGAGCTTGGGGAAGAACTAGTCAATAATATATAAGTTTTTCCCCCAAGGGGTAAAAAACTGGTATTTTGGGTCTTGCGTAGCTTGACCCATTGAGATTACCTTCCTTGCTTTCAACGCTCTCTGACGTGCTGAACTTGCCCCAGTCAGTGCTGCCGCGACCCCTTACCGTGCGAACTAAGGCTCTCGCGCGCTTTGTGCCGCGCCTGGCAAGGGGGACCCCGTCATATAATCAGCACAAGGACGAGGCTAGGGCTTGTTCATGAGTCAAGCTTACGCAAGACCCAAAATACCAATTTTTTACCCTTTGGGGGAAAAACTTATATATTTGGGGTCTGTGCTTCGCTTGACCCATTGAGACTTGTTTGGAATCTGCCGGCGGGGCCAAAGCGTTCTGTGACACAATTTATGTATATAACATAAACAATTTTTTTTTTTTTTTAGACGTAACCGGCATTGGACCACATAGGTCTGTGTGAACAATCTGCAATTTTTCTCCAGAGCGCTCCTTGCGCGGAGGAAAGGGTTTCCTTGTTATCTTGCCCCGAGGACAAATTTCACATGACTGAGTCACCTGCGAGCCTTTAAAATCAACACCTGAAGCCATTTGCTTTGTGAAAAGATCACGCATGCTTTAAAAATTCAAATGGCCGAGACGCCGGTGCCACAACTCAGCTTTTGGACAGAATTTCTCACTTACCACTGCTGTGGCGTGCTCCTCAGCATTCATTTGATGCTCACGCACGTAATAAAGGTTGCCGACACGGTCTGCCATCATTTTTACCTCCCCATTTGCGTCCAAGACTAGTGCATCGTGCTTCCTAAACACGACATCTCTTCCACTGTCTGTGATTTTGGATACTGACACTAGATTTGTCCTTAAATCCTCAACAAAGAGCGTGTCATGAAAATTCACCGACCTTGGGATATTGCCATCTGTCGCAACAATGTTGACTCGCCCTCGCAACGTAGCTGTTGTTGATACTGAGTTCGCCAAATTTAAAGTTGCACGACACTCAGCCGCGTGCTCCAATAAACTCTTATCACTGCACAAATGAGAGGTGCAGCCGCTATCATTGATACTGAGTTCGCCAAATTTAAAGTTGCACGACACTCAGCCGCGTGCTCCAATAAACTCTTATCACTGCACAAATGAGAGGTGCAGCCGCTATCGAGCCTCCTCCATAGAAATACTTATTAGATAATTCTCCTCAGCTGCCTCCACCTGATTTGAATATCACTGCACAAATGAGAGGTGCAGCCGCTATCGAGCCTCCTCCATAGAAATACTTATTAGATAATTCTCCTCAGCTGCCTCCACCTGATTTGAACCTTGCTTGCACCGACATTCGCCCGAAAAATGTCCTAATTTACCACATTCATAGCACTTAGCTCTCGATTTATTGTATCTTTTCCTCGACGCAGCGCCTTGCTGATGAAAATGTTCATTTTTACCCTTGTATCCTCGTGAATAATGCCTACTCGCATACACCTCATCACCTCCAGACTGACCTCGCTGTCTGTGCGCCTCCTGTGCCTCAAGAATTTTGACCTTCAAAATTTCTGGCTTCGGCAACTCATCCCTAGACTCTATGGC
>MVJL01010751.1:0-54265 GCA_002156465.1 Macrocentrus cingulum
CTGCTGATTAGATAAGGAGTTGAGATTTTGTGTGCTTCTCCATGTTCCATGCGTATGTCCATGTAAGAGTGAACGCCTCCGTACCTCAGAATTCATTATGATCTGGATGTCGAGTGAGCGGTTGAATAAGGCAATGGTCGAGATGGGCCATGGTGCTGCATTGCTTGTCCAGGTGAAAAGCGAGTACCGTCATGTTCTCGGAGACGATCTCACTCTGACCAGCTCTGCAGGTACACTCAGCAGTCAGCAAAATTTCTGACTTTGCTAACATGATGGGTTGATTTGTTTCCTCCGGCTCGACCTTGTTGATGTACTCAAAGTACATCTTTATGGGGACAATTTGCTCATCATCGAAAGGGCTGTTGGATGTTGTTGTATCGTTTCGCACTGCATCTCCTCTACCCCCCGCACATTGGCGCAAGTACTGATATGGATTCACACGTTGGATCTCAATAAAAATCATATGCAGCTCTAGCAACGGTAGTTTCAGCCTTTTCAATTGAAAATCCACTCTGGCTCATCGTGTGATACACGGCGAATAAACATAACCTCCTAATGCGGTAGGGACGGAACAAGATCTGTAAGTTACACACTTTACTTTTAGGATATATACAGCCATTCAAATTTAGATACATATCCAACACCGTCGACCCCCTACACGGCTACACGGGGCACCCCGTACACGGTGTACCCCGTACTGCTCACCCCGTACACGGTGTATGTACCCCGTACTGCTCACCCCGTACACGGTGTACCCCACCACTTATCGTATGCCGGTACACGGTGTGGAGAGTCGCAAAAAGAGCCTCAGGCTGAGAACCGCAGGATCCTACACCGTGTACGGTGTACACCGTGACCCCAGCCGGTGTACGGTGTACACCGTCGTTCGTGCGATTATGGACTGTCGACAGAGTGCACTTCGTAGTATATGAATATGTACTATAGTACGACCTTAGGAAAAATTTAAAATTAACCCAAATTAAAATGTAAGACCATTGTAAGTTGATTCGCACCACTTGGCAAAAAATTGGGGTATTTTCTCGTCATTTTAATTAAGAAAATTAATTTTTCAAGCCCCATTTTACCCGGTGTTAACTTGCCGCAAAATGGACGCAATCCTTCAGAAAACAGTAAAAAAAATATGTTGTAGGTAAAATATTGCAAAGAAAAACTGGGTCATTAAACCTTGAACTTTCGCAAATGATTTGATACCGTGATTATGTGACCTTGCTGTAAAAAAACTGGTGAAAATTAATATTTTTGTACCGACGTATTCGTGGAGATCTATAGATGACAGCTGAGAGGCCCGCCATTTCGCGATAAAACGTGGTATCGTTGTTTGATGTTGAAGTTATATGTACGCATAAATGCGTATGTTTTTTCGAGAATATTTGATGAATTTTAAGCACTCAATTTATAACTATACTCTATTTTAATCAATTTTATAGAATATTTTTCACTTCGGTCGATAACCTTTTCAACAATCGCCATTTTTTTAGACATAATTGCCACGTTTTCAACAAATTTGAATAAACAGCTCTGGTTGCTAAAATAGTTTCCTACTTGACTGTAAAATAGTTCAACTAAAACATTTTATTTATAAAAATATTCAATATTACTTTTAAACGAAATTTCTTTTTTTTCTTCGATAAAATATTATTCTAAAAAATGACGAAAAAGACTACAAAATTTGACGGGCTATTACAAAAAAAGGAAAAAAAAATTGAAACAAAAAATAAAAAATACATCAGATTAAATTATTTTATATATATTTTACTTTTGTATTTTTTTTTTCTTATTCGTAAAAAATTAATTCACTCATACGAATCATGTGTGTTTAAAGCGCGGGACAAACTATAATTCACGTGATGAAAAAAAAAAAATTTGACAATTATAGTTTGTTTTAATTATATAATATATCTGGCAAATAATCCGCGATATAAGCTATACACAAAAGAGTCAGTCCCAGTTTTACAAATACAATGAAAACACACATGTACAGCATCATCATATCAGAGTCGAGACACAACGCGCGTAATATGTGTCACATACACACAAACTCACTCTCTCAAGTACCTTATTCGCAGCAAAAACAAAAAAAATAAAATAAAATAATTAATAAACGATATTATTCGCATACAGCCTTGATTTCTTTCTTTCAGTTAATTAATTGTTCTTTGTCTGCATTGTCACAATAATCTGAAGATTCATAATAGTCTTTTCCAACATTTCCAGCCACGAGACATTTGTCAAAGAACACAATAATTGGTTAGCACAAGCTCCAGTAGTCGAGGGAGACACTAAACTTTGTGACAGCGAACTTGCATCAGTAGTTGGCGACATTTTCACCTCACTCTTTCCATCCTCATTACTCGACTGTTCATCCCCAGAATCCGACGATTTTTCCTGTTTTTCATGACTCTTAACCTTCTCCTCAACATCCATTACACTCGATTCCGCCTGATCCGTTGATTTTTTCTCCTCATCAGCAGTAATTTTCCTCTTTTTAGCCGGAGCTTCAATTTCCTGCGACTGTTGACCAGGTTCCTTGGCCATAGCAGCGCGAGTTCTCGTCAAAAGAGTATTCAACGTGGCCTGAAGTGATTCAGGCGGTTCTAGCCGAGTACCACTGCTATAAACCAAGGCTAATGCCCGCAAATCGCCGGTCAACTTGTGCGCGACAGTCTTCACATCCACAGCATCGACCATAGTGCCCAAAGTGCTCACGAGATTGTCGATAATCGAGCAGGTCTGATCTGTGAGCACATGATTGGCCAACTTCGGGAAGAATGTCTTGAGAAATGCGTGTATGGCAGGCACACCGAGGGACGATCGTTCATCCAGCAGTACAGCATCAACATAGTCCACCGTATAGGACGATCGAAGAAGGGCAGTAATGTGTTTGCGATCGATGTGCGCAGCAGCGTGGACATCCAGCCAGAGGCGCGGAAATAGCGCCAGATGCAGTGGAACGCCCTCAAAACCAAGAATAGCACTCAAATTAACCAGAGTATCATTCATACAATCATTATTAATAGCCAGACGGCACATAACGTCAATCAACTCGTGATAGGGCAGATAAAACTCGAGCAGTGCACTGTCATACTCTGGATCCACGCCTTTGGCAGCCTCCAAATGCGAATGAGGCACCGCCATTTGAACCATGGGCCTTGCCGGTCGTGCAGTCATCTTCCCAGTGGGCGCGGAACGTCTTGGCAAGTACGGGCCAGGTGGTACGGCCGCGTGAGACTCCTGTAACGCCGCGTGACAGTGCGACAGTAGCGGCGCAAGGCCCAAAATCGCATCTGCTGGCACGAGCATGACCAATTCCTTCAGCAAATCAATGGCCAGGTTGCGAATCTCCGCGGGATTATAGGTGTTGAGCAGCGTGGCGAGTTTGCGCAGCATGTCCGGCCACTCTTTGCAATTCTGCATGATACTGCGAGCGTCGGGACCGTCTCGAGCAGTTCGGACGCAGCGAACGAGCTCCACAACAATAGAAATCAGCTCGGCAAGATCTCCCGCGACGTGGCAGGCTGTTGTCTCGTGATACATGACGTGAAGCACGTGCAGAGCCTCCAGGGCCATTCCTAGGCCGCCGTTGTACACCACGTACAGCCTGTCCTCGTCCGAATCAATGAGAATGCGGAATGCGGAAATCAGCGTGGCCCAGCACGATCTGCCGTCGAGTCCCTGCAGGTATGATGACAGTGTGCCGCGGCGAAAGGTCGTTATGTCCGTCTCCTCTTGCGCCGTTTGGTCCGGATGATGTGCAACGAGCAGTTGCATCAGCTTGAACAGCTCGTCGACGGCGGTGGAGTACTGCGTCGGATGTGGCGTGATGTTTTTAAAGGCCCACTGGATGTTTTGATGAGCGGCAAGTTGACGTGTAAAGGCGCGCGACTGTTGACAGCAGAGCCGTAGTAAACCATAGTAGGCCGGCAACATAACGCGATTAAACATGACAACCTCTTGATCCTCATGATCCGCCAGAATATAATTAAATGCGATGTTTTTCGTGATATGCGGATTGTGTAAAATCATTGAAACATTCTCGGGACAGTCGGTACAAACGTGATACCAAAACAAAAGCACAGCCTGCTTGTTGTGATGCACAGGAATGCTGGGCTCTGACAATTTCGGATGAAATAACGTCCACAAGTCATTTAAATACTGTCCAAACATGAGTTTCTCGACCTTTGAGATGACGCAGTAGGTCATGAGAGTAAAGTAGGCAGTGAGTTTCATGGTTGAGTGTGTTTGGATGTCGATGTAGTGACGTGCGGGCTGGAGAAGGCGCAGTAGAGCCGTGTAGATTTGGTGGAGGATGAGTGTAGCCTCGGGCGAGAGTTGGAGCTCGCGTGAGGAGTTGCAGCCAAGTCCGAGACGGTGAGCACTGCGGTAGCCCTGGCGGAAGTGCGTGGACGGCACGAGGGAGACAAGGAGGAAGGCAGCGGCCGAGCGAACTCGCTGGTTCGAGTGCTCAATGAGGAAATGCTGCAGCCACGTGTCCAAACCTTGCAGCACCCAGGTGTGAGCGAGCTTGCTGCGCGTGACGGCGAGCGCGAGCCACTCGAGTGCGCCGTGCGGAGCAACGCGCGCTGCGTCCCACACGCGGTTTAGGATGAGCTGCGTCATGCAGGGGAGTCCGTTGGGTCCCGATCCCTCGGTCAGCAGTGTGAGCAGCTTGAAAAAGGGCTGGCAAATGTCCGTGTGCTTGGTAATAGCCTGGAAAATCATCGTGACAATGTGAATAGCCAATCGATCATTCCAGCGGCAGAGCGATTGGATGAGATTGCGTGTCTGGTTGAGATTAATGAGATCGCGAGTCTGCTGGTAGAGGAAGGGAAAACCTTTTCCACCGGCAACGGCGCTCAGATCGGCCGGAGAGAGCATGAGTCGATGATCCGGGCCTCGGCTGCGTTCGACAAGCGTGGCGATCAGGGTAATCATTTTTTCGAGTGAGGCTGGACGCAATTTCTCCGTTGGTGCTGCCACGACAATTTCCTCTTCTTCCTCCTCCTCCTCTTCGCTCACTGTGTCCACCATCTCGTGGGTCTTGTGGCCGAGGTAAAAGTTGACCATAGTCGAGATGGCGTGTACGCGGATGAGAAAGAGTGTTTCCTCCTCGCCCATTTTGCAAAACTCGTATAGAAAGCTAAAGTACTCGGTGAGGTGCTTGAGATGCTGCTTGGCGTGCTCCATCAGTGAGAGAAGCATACGGACAAAGCGGGTGACGCACGACTGAGTTCCAACGCCATTAAATTCCGCCTCGTCCTCGCCCTCACCCAACAAATACAGCGGCGCCTGGCTCGGTCGCAGACGTTGAATCACGTGGATACACAATCGCTGAAACATCTGGCGTACCATCTGATTCGGACACTTGACTAGAATTTGAATGGGCCACCAAGAATCACCGGCCATGCGCTCAAGAAATCTTGCACACGCACCATTCGATCCATTAAATTGTTTTGTTAACAATTCTACCCATTGAACCATTGTCGGTTTTTCCTTCGCGTGAATAAATGTCTCCATAAAAAATGACGTTGACAATTCA
Source organism: Macrocentrus cingulum (assembly GCA_002156465.1). Classification (NCBI taxonomy): domain Eukaryota; kingdom Metazoa; phylum Arthropoda; class Insecta; order Hymenoptera; family Braconidae; genus Macrocentrus; species Macrocentrus cingulum. The sequence continues at coordinate 5,558 of MVJL01010751.1, forward strand.
GCTGACATTTCCGTTACATCGGGCTGCAGTGATAAAAGTGTTTGTGGTATATAACCACAAATTTGCCACATAAAACTGAAATATGTGTGTTCAAATATATTTTTATCTTGTAGAAAATGCATATTATCCTGCCAAATCCAATCCTCAAGTTCTTTATTCAACTCCAATTGTGCATGGAGTTTTTCAATAAATTTATTTGGATCCTCGTAAGCCGGAGTAACAATTGACGAGCTCGAAACCGTGGCCTCATCCTCTTTCACGTGTTCAGGATTAGGATCAGCGCACCACTCGTAAAACAGCATGTATGCCGAGTTAGTTTTTTCAAAACTAAAGTCCATAAACTTGTCGGTGACTGAGTCATAAGTTTTACTGGTCATTTCACCGCCAAAACACTCGGCAGCAATTTGACTTGGATCAAAGGGCTTCACCTCGGCGTCATTGAATAAAAACCACTTGTCCTTGCTCGTGGAAGTGCGATCGCGAATAAAACTGTAATAGTGACCACCATCGGCAGTTCCCGTGTGTACAGTCACGCCAATCAGGTCGTACTGATAGTGCTCAGCCCTCTGCTCATCCTCGTGCCACTCTAAACCGTCGCGATCCTCGCTCTCACACTCGCTGCGCTCATCTTTGCGCCGTTCCTCACGACAGTGCTGCGACATGAGCTTCTTCTCAACGTATCCCGACATGTCCAGTCGTAGCGGGAAGCTAAAGTGCGTGTTGACCTTCTCCTTGAGCATTGTTCCCATGTTAAAAGTGTATCGCATGGTATTGAAGCAGAGAATGTGCGGGAGTTTTTTGAAACAGGCGCGTTTTTCAGCGCGGGCTTTTTTCCCACACTGCGAGCACGTGTACATGTTATCGCCCTCGAGCGTGTCCTTAACCGTGACCTCATCGAGGCTCTCATAGAGATTGCGCATGTCTGCCACCTGACAACGCACCGTGTAAAATTCCTCAAGAGTGCGACTGACGTGCTCGCAATCCAGCGACACGACATTATTCGAGATGACACCGCAAAACAGAGTTTTCACGAGGTTTTTCAGGTCTGTCGTCATCTCCTCCAGCTTAGAGACCAAGTCGATGAAAAATTCGGCCATGTCCTTTTGCTCACCGGTATTCAGGGGCTCGTGATTCATCGTGTAGACGCGGCAGAAGCTGCGCGGATTGTAAGCCTTGCGCTCAGACTCGAGTAGGTAGGCAAACATGCGCTGGAGCTCGCGTAGAGTGAGTTGATGCTTGCTCGCGCGATTGCAGTCGGCACTGAGAATAGCCAAACGTGCCTGTGGCATCATATACAGGTGCTGCATGCAGCTGGCCATGTAGCAAGTCGCTCCAAGATTTGTCAAGCCAACGTATCCACAGTCTGAGCGTCCATCCTCGTGCGGCCAGTAATCCCACGGATACGGCGAGTGCGGTCCGGGCCGATGTTGAGCCAAGAGTTTTTCATGAAGTATCCGATAATTATCCGGCGCAGATTTTACCAATTCCACCAACAAATCAAATGCCGCCGAGCGCGACAGCTGACTCTTGCACTTGGGCACGTGTTTCATGCGCGAGTTCGGCAATGCAAAGAGAAAATCAAACACACGATGCAGTAAATTTTGTCCAACCTTTGTCTGCTTACACGGTGGATTGTGTGCGATGATATTGCACGTGAGATTGAGCAAACCAACGAGCGCATCGTCCTCCACGGTGTTGTGACGAGTCTCGAGATGTTCGCGATTCAGCACCGATTCGATCACTCGACTTGCCAGCGCCTCGGGATCAATAGTCGCGCCAGAGTCCTCGTCAGCGCTGGGTTCGCGAAGTGCCTCGGTAGGCAGTGACTCAACTAGGCGGCCAACGAGCCAGAAGTAGTCGCGGCACGCCGGGCCGTAGGGCTCCTTGCCGTCCTCGTGAATGGCAGAGTGCAGATGAAGCGGCAGATCAGGGCGGCGACGATGGCTCGGCTGCATGGCCTCCGCAACCACCAAGTGCTCGAGCAGCGTGTTGAGCATCGGGACGGTGAGGCTGCTGGGTGTGTCCGTGCGCTCGTCGTCGTCCTCCTCGTCGGCGCTGCGCACACCCAGACAGAGCCGATAGAGCGCGGTGCAGACTTCGCGGCGTACTGCCGGCTCGGGATCTTCTAGCACAAGTCGGCGCAGCCAGGTTTTGCCGAAAGGCTCGCGTGCAGAGAACAAACTCGCGCGTACACTTGTGTCGCTGTGCACCCAGCAGACGAGGAGTGCCATGGCGTAGTGGATGACCTGCGAGCGGCCGAAAAGACCGGTTTTGTAGTGATTCGGGTCGCGGGGCATCGAGGCCTCGTTGAGGATGCTGGTAATGCGCGGCATCACCGTCTCCACGCTCATCATCGACAGCATAGCAGCGCTGAGCCGCGGCACGAGGAGTTTCTCAGCCTTGTGGCGCTTTTTTTCGTCGCGCGAGGCGTCGCGCACCACGCCGAGGTTACACAGCTGCTTGAGAAGGCTTGCCAGGCAGTCCTGTTGCCACTCGCTGCCATCACCGCGCTCCAAACAGCCAGACATGAAGATGTCAAAGAGATGACGCAGTCCGCCGTGCTGTACAAAGTGTGTAGTCCACGGAATCGACTCTTCTGCCACCATACTCTGATCCTTTTTCTCCAGCGTATCCTCAGTATTCTCACCCTCGTGCACCGGCGTGATAATTACCGAGCTAGAGGTCATGCTGGGCGGGGGATTGCGCCTGCTGAGAGACTCGACGATGTACAGCGAGTACATGAGTTTCTGCGGGCTGGCTGGGTCCAGTAGCTCGGCCAGTGAGGTCTCGCCGAGATTTTGAAAGCCGCGCAAAAGTGTCGGACTCGTAGGCAAGAGTGTGAGCGTGTCCCAAACACGACGCGACAGTACTTGAGCCTTTGTCTGCGGGATTTTCTGGCCGCCTTTTAGCGTCGACTTCATGGCGCTTAGCGTGCGCATGAGGGTAAAAAGCTGCTCAAAGTACTGTGGCCGAAGTAGTAATAATGTTGGCAAAGATTCCCGCGGTGGCGGAGGCAGCAACGACGCAGAATCGACGTCGCGCTTGTTGCGACCCGCGCCACTGACACTTCCGCGTGCTCCGGAGGCTCCGAGCGAGATAAAAACCAACTGGCCGTCCTTAAAACCCATTTCTTGCAGAGTTTTCTCATCGAAATCAAAGGTAAGCTCCTGTCCCTGGGTGATCATGCGTATGGGGCCGTCGGTGAGCAGTGTGCCGAGGACCGAGGCATTTCCGACGGACGATCCGGCGCTCTCTGCTGTGTTTGTCTTGTTCTGCGTGTCGTCCCACCACTTGGCCACTTCCGCGCGCAAATCCGCGACGTAGTCGGTGCTGAGGAGCGAGAAACTCGTCTTGTCCGGGATACCAGCGGGCTGAACGAATATTTTCAGGTGTTGTCCCTTCTCCGAGTTGCTCATGGCGACGTGAGAGCCAGCACCGCGGCCCTCGAGTGCCCAGCGGCGCAAATGGTACGCGTAGCGCTTGCGAAAGGCCTCGAGGTGTGTGCGCAGCAGCAGAAGAGCGCGCTGAATGCAGCGTAAACTGGCCTCTTCATTGTTCTCCAGGTCGGCACTCGCGGCTGCCAAGTGTGTCATGCACTGCGACACAAATTCCGCCTCCTGCGTGAGCTGTCGTGACATGTAGTAGCCGTTGAGGTACTGAATTGCGGCCATGCTCACGTCGGTGGACTTGGCACGCAGCGCAATACGCCAGAGAAAATCCATTCCAACCGAGTCGACCTCGCGTAGCGGTCGATCCAAGTGTGCGGCCAGGCGCGCAAGGTTGCACAGCTGCTGAAACAGGCTCAACCCCGTCATGCTGATGGTTTCCGGCGGCAGGCTGGGCAGTTTCTTCATACACAGGTGCTTCAGAGTATCCATACCGAGTGCGTGTTGCTCTGTCGACTTGGCCTGGCTGAGCAGCCAACTAAATAGCTCGTCGGCGCACACAGGATCCTGCGCCAAGCACTGCCACAGGATATCCACCTGCTCCAGGCTCAGGCGGAAGCAGTCTGCCGAGCCCAAAGGCGAGAATATCGACGAGAGAAACTGCAGTCGCACCTGCACCTCGGTCTGGTGCGAGTTGAGGCTCGGAGAGGTCGTGGCGCTGCTCGTGTACGTCTTCAGGTTGTTGAAAAAGTGCTTCATCATGCCGCGATCGCGGTCCGCCCAGGTGGTGATTGTGTGTGCATCCATGGCGCCAAACTGCTGGAAGCTCGCCAAAAGTTTCGGCAATAATCGTAGGGATACAACGACCGAGCGATTGGCCGCGAGATTCTCCAGGCAGCCCTCGATAAACTTCATCGGGATCAATCGGTCGACATTGAAGCACAGCAGATTGCACAGCGCCTTCTCAGCCTCGAGCGCAAGGCCCTCGCCGAGCTGACCGATCTTGTCGTCCTGCAAAAGGTCCCAAAGAAGTGTATTGCCCGGCTTGCACACAGTCTCTAAGTTAAATTGCGACGCGAGCCGCGTGGCCATCGTCTGCTGTCGCATAGCACGACGCCGTAGCTGCGGTGGCCGGAAGACCGATCTTCTCATGGGCATGGCGTGCTGCGGGTGATGATGATGGTGGTGATGATGGTGGTGGTGGTGATGTGGATGTGGGTGATAGGCCTGCATTTGAATGGCATTGAGGTGTCTGGCAGCCAGTTGTGCCAATTCCTCCTCGCAGCCGCTCTCCTCACCGTCGAAATCCGCCATGTTTTTCTCACTCTTGTTGGAGATGCGGCTGCTATACGAGCCCTCCTCGTCCGAGAGCATTTCGTCCAACCCCGAGGGCAGAAAATTTTGTCCTGTCGCGTGGACGAGGCCAGCAAGCTCAGAAATCACGGCTCCCGTCGCGTCAGGACCACTAACCACGCCCGCCGCCACGTTGTCACTGTCGTCCTCGTCGTGCGAGCTGTCAATAGAGTCGGGCCCACGTGGAAGTGATCCGTGCCCTACCAGGCTCATGTATTTATCGTTGCTTTTTGCTGTACGCAGCAGCGTCGCCGTCGGAACCTGCTGATCAGTCGGCTCAAGAATCGAGCGATGTGTCACGCAGGATTTCTGATTTACCAGTTCTATCCGCGAGGCCGTGAGCTCCTGCTGGCTATCCACTAGCTCCTGAGACTCAGTTTCAGGAGCAATACTCTCGGACTTGTCATCTGACAAATTGTTCACTCTTTTCTGCGGTGTTTTGCGTTTACGCAGAACCTTGCGCTTTTTCTTCTCCTGTACAATCTGCTCCTCAGTCGCTGACTTTTCCGTGTCGGCCTCTGCGTCCGAACTCTGATTTTTCGTCTTGTCAAAGAGCCTCACATCACCCGCCGACTCGTCATCCACACTGTGTGTAGGTCCCGACTCTAGAATCGCATTTATCCGATCAATCTTATCGGCAATCGACTCATCCACCTCGAGGTTCGACCTTACGGGTATTCTGTCGATATTTTTACCCTTACAAACGCCCTCGCAGTCGCTACTGTCGCCTCGCGGCTGTTTTCGGGGCGACGGACCCTCAGAGGGCGCGGGACTTGGCTCCTCCTCGTCCTCCTCGGGACTGCTGCCCTCCATACCACTCGGGTCACTGCTGCTGCTGTCCACGTCGTCGGGTCCGCGCGACAGGTCGCGATTCTTGATCGACAGTGCGCCGGGAAACCCGGGAGCACCGGACGACCAGATGAATTTGATGAGTGCCGACGCGAGGAAAAGACTCTGCTCCGTGTGGTCCTTGGGCTCGAGTTTGCCCAGCAACGAGTACAGATGCAGCACCGGCGTAGGTGCCAGATGCTTTACCAGTGGTGCAAGCAGGTCGTAGACCGGCCGCGAGCAGTGTTTCAACTGTGCTGCCTGCCACATCGTGTCCATGTCTGTCGACAGGATGCGGCCCTCCATCGCGAGGAAACTCAGGACAATATGGCTCTGCTTGATCACTTCGACGTGAAGATTCGGCCCGAAAATGTGGGCAATGATGTTGTTGTCGGTGAGCCAGGCTGCCAGCGCGTGACCAATCTGCTCAACTTCGGCAATCGTCTCGCTGTTACACAGTTCATTAAAGGCCGTGATGTGGGCGTTTATTTGCGCAATGCCTGCCAATCTCATCGTCAGCGTTGTGCTTGTAAAATACTTGAATGCCAGGTCAAGTCCGTCCTGATCAAAGGACGGCAACACAGCGTCAATGGGATCTTTCACTGCGCTCCACATAAACTCGGCCATCGTACGCACGGCCGGCGTGCGCAACTCCTTGTCCGCTAGCCGACACATGTACTTCATTATCCGACTGCGCAGCGGCACAAAAAGCTGAATTACACTGCTGTAATTGAGCCAGAGCTTCAGGTTGCAAATCACAGCGACCATCGAGTGCGCCAGACCTACTGGCAGTGGTTCCTCCATCTCGAAGCAGGATGACATCAAGTTGAGGCCGTCCTGTTGGCAGAATACTGACACAGCCCGGATCAGAGGCCCGGGAACTTCTGGATCATGCGACTCGCAGTAGCCACCCTCGTCTTTTACCGGGGCCAGTGGATTCAGGGTGCCACCGTGCTTCATCGCGATGTACAGAGGGAAGTTTAGGAGGAATATCTTGGAGAGAAGGTGAAATAATTTCTCTCGGTCCTGCTGAGTCCATCTTCGAGATTTGTAGTCCGTGCTTGTGTTGTCTAATACTTTTTCCTTGTCCTCGCTCGGGCCTGCATTCGGGCTTGGAGTCTCGTCTGGCGTCTCGTTGTCGGTTTTTGGCTGCGAAATCGCTTGCAACTGCTGCAGGGCGCACAGAACAACATTCTGCATCAGGCGCACGATGCGATCGAAGTTCTTGCTCTCGCGGTAGCAGCACATGCATTGTCTGAAAGTATTTTTTTAAAATTAAATTTGAATCAATTGGAAAATTATTAGACATTACCTCTGGGCCCATTGGTTCAGATAATGCAGTATCGCATCGACATCTATGGCACACAGTGTTGGAACTTCCTCGTGCTCCTTTGAGGATCGCTCCTCGTCTGTAAAACAAATTGTTTATTAACCGAGTCGATAGGCAACTCGAGGGATTGCAGGGGAACAATAGAATTGTGCTTTATCGGATAACCAAAAAAAAAGAATAAAACAAGCACGAGACAGAAACATTGTCAGGTGAGTGACAATAACGACGCGAAATCACGGGCAAATGTATGATGAATCCGTGGAACTTTCACTGTTTAATGGAATAGAGTGAAGAAGGGAGGATAAATGAATAAAAAAAAAAGAAAAGAAAAAGAATATTTGGCTTACAGGAGAGCAGAAAGTCCTGAAAATCTGCGCACACATCGCACATGATTTGTGTCTTGTTTCCAAACAACAACGAATGATCACCTAGAGTACATCACTGTTTTCCACGACCATATTAACTTGCATCGTAAGTACCAATGTCAACATTTTTCTGCATAAATTTATACGTTTAGTGATCGTCAACAGTTGATTAGACTCCAGCCGTCACCATATTGGTTGTGCTCTTTCTTCTTCCTTCTCTTTTTAGTCTATAATGCGCTCTCTCTGCATTTATATTGTGAAATAGTACACAGTTTATACGCTTGTTTACCGATTGAGGGTTATTATGCGCCCCCTCCCCTTTCGTGTATATTAATAGCGGCCGCGCATGTGTTGGTTGGTGTCTTTTTGGCTCTTGGATAACGTAACGGCTGTGTTTGTGTGGGAAATATGTGTGCATTGTTTAGATTTTTTATGTAACTGATTGTAATGGATAATGCGGAATTTGATTTATTTGTTCATTTGTTGGGTGTAAAAAGAGTTGAAAGTATTTTTTTTAACGGGAGAGACGTTGTTTCGATTTCCGGAAACTGATGGCGCTGGAGTTTTAGTCGAGATTTTTTTCTCAAGTTGGTATTGTATTGTCTCATTGGCGGGTGTTTTTTAAACTTTTACTTACCAAAAAAATCGAGTAACAAAAGTCATTGACTGAAATTAAAATATAAGACCATATAAGTTGATTCGCACCACTTGGCAAAAAATTGGGGTATTTTCTCGTCATTTTAATTAAGAAAATTAATTTTTCAAGCCCCATTTTACCCGGTGTTAACTTGCCGCAAAATGGACGCAATCCTTCAGAAAACAGTAAAAAAAATATGTTGTAGGTAAAATATTGCAAAGAAAAACTGGGTCATTAAACCTTGAACTTTCGCAAATGATTTGATACCGTGATTATGTGACCTTGCTGTAAAAAAACTGGTGAAAATTAATATTTTTGTACCGACGTATTCGTGGAGATCTATAGATGACAGCTGAGAGGCCCGCCATTTCGCGATAAAACGTGGTATCGTTGTTTGATGTTGAAGTTATATGTACGCATAAATGCGTATGTTTTTTCGAGAATATTTGATGAATTTTAAGCACTCAATTTATAACTATACTCTATTTTAATCAATTTTATAGAATATTTTTCACTTCGGTCGATAACCTTTTCAACAATCGCCATTTTTTTAGACATAATTGCCACGTTTTCAACAAATTTGAATAAACAGCTCTGGTTGCTAAAATAGTTTCCTACTTGACTGTAAAATAGTTCAACTAAAACATTTTATTTATAAAAATATTCAATATTACTCATGAACGAAATTTTTTGCTGACAGATATTAAAATTTGTATGACAAATTATCATAGATTTTTGTTTTTTCAATAAATAAACAACTGATCAGTTCCCTATATAGTAAATAATACTGTTTTTAGTAACATGTGCCTCTAAAAGTCGTTTTTGCCGATTTTTTCACCGCTAACATCCGGGTCTAAAGTGCGTCTTTCTGCACTAGTGCATAAAATGACCCCTTTTTTCACGGATCCTGCGGATTCTTTAGACACTAATTTAGACAGCTGTGAAAACATCTTGAGAACCTTTTTTGTATATAACTAATAAAATTTTTCGTTATCAAGGTCTTTTACAAAAAGCTTTTCTAATTTCCGTAATTTTGATGTTTACAGCACGATATAAAAATTAAATTCAAATGTGACACTCGCTATCCGCCATCTTGTTCGCGCGCTTCAAATAATATTTTCAAAAACTCTTATTACACTCAAAACAACACAAAAATCTTTATTTTTCAAGTAAACCACTTAAAAAAATATCCAATAATAATCCCCATATTTTTTCTCAACCAAACATATAACCTTGAGTAATGAAAAGTTTAAAAAAATATTTAAAAAGTCGATAAACCTGTCATTTCTGACAGATATCGCTGGCGGCCAGGAGCGTATTTCAAGTGCATCCCTTACTTCAAAAGGGCATTGACCTATTTACTATAACGCAGTGTCCTCAAACAAAACTCTACAGATTCTCCACAAAAATTTATAATCATCCGCGTTTATTCAGTTAAAAAATCATTAAAACTTCATTTTAAGATTGAAAAATCTTACTTCATTGTGCAATATCTGAAGTTTTAACAAAGACGTCCCTGCCAAGAGGAGCAGAATAACACTTTTCGCCTCACACCCGTCACTGGCTTGGATGTATGTAGTAGCCTGGCAATAAACAAATCTTTCTCGTCCTTGTGTTGTAAAACCAATCAACATAACAGTCCATCAAAAAGTAAGAATTTTAGGGAGTAACTCACACAGACCTCTTTGGACCTTCTGTCTGTGATTAAATATCGAAACAGTGAGTTGAGTTGTAATTTATTGAGTGACTAGAAGACTGACACAGGTTTTGTGTGGGTGTATCATCACAGAATTATGGGTAGCACGGATAAAGCCGTCATTACAGGCTTCATTTGCAGACTCTGTTGCAAAATGAATCGCTTTGTCATTCACATTTATGGTGAGGAAGGTGAAAGGATGAAATTGGCCGAAAAAATAAACGCATATTTGCCCATTACCGTGAGAATCACCTCAACGTTCACTTGAAAAAATCCATTTATATTTTTACTAACCCGATTAAAATTTTTTTTCAGGTGAGAATAAATGATCCGCTGCCAAAAACCGTTTGTTTACACTGTATCAAGCGACTAGAAGCCTTTCACGAACACATGGTTAAGATTATGATTGCTCGAAAACGTCGATCGGTTGAAAAGTACCGAAATTATCGTCCTCCTCGGTCACAGTGACCATTGACTCCACCTTCGAGTCCACCTCCTTGTTGATGTCATCTGCTCCAGAGTTAAACAAATTCACGAGTAATTATTTTTAAATTCATTTTACGGATATATATGGAAGGATACAATTTCTACTAAAAGTTTCCGAAATACGAAAATTTCTAGAATCATGTCACAATACTTGCTAATATCTTGATAAAAAACACGAGTTTCGACAATTTTTTTTAAGAATTTTTTTTTTGTAGCTAAAATAAAATTCTCTACAAAAAAAGGTTTCTTGAGAAAAATTTCTATCTTAAGTTTTTTTGAAAGATATTTTGATTGCAAAGTTTTTTAGTAGGAATAACCTTTCATATATTCTTGAAAGTTTTTATATTTAATTTTTAAATTTTGTTAAATTTTTAGGTCTTTCACAATTGCACAGAGTCCTTTTCACGACGATATTTCTACATATTTGTAAAAATAATGCTCCCAGAGCAGTGCCAAGAATCGTCAATATTTCAACACATACATAAAAGGGACGATAAATTTTTATTTAACATAAAGCAACCAAAATTTTTATTTTATTATATATTTTTAATTTTTGGTTGCTGTTTTTTTATTGCGTAATAATCTTGCCAAAATGCAGGAAATGGGAGAAGTGCAATCTTGTGTGCCTTCCTCATAATAATTTTTACTTATTATACTCTCAGTCATTCTCACGCGTCATTATTTGTATCATATATATTTTTTTCTGACAATTGTTGCATCCACGTAAATTATTTATTATTGAAATATTTTTAAACTCTATTTTTTTTTGTATATTCGAAGATTTTTCGTTAGATTTTTCAGTGTGCGATTTTTAGATTTTTTTTTTTTCTTGTGTGCGAAAAGAGTCTATTTATATATTTTGGAGTGTGTGCCATTTTTTTTTTTTAGCGCAAAACGATAATCAAATTTATACTGCGGAAAATTATGCATTGACAATTTTTTTTAGTTAATAAATTATTTCTATAATTTAATTTTTTGTTTTAAATGTACGAGTTAATTAATTGATTTTACAGTCATTTAAGTTGAAATAATAATTTCCATGTTTCAATCATCTTGTTTTTGAGGGGAAAAAAAAAAAAAACTTGAAAACCAGAAAAAAAATTGTTGAACTCATATTGCCGCATTTTATCACGGCACGAGGGATCAAAATGACTTCCAATCAACTAGTTGCAAGTCTCTGATAAGCATTGAGTTAATATTTATCCCATGATAGATTAATGTATTATTATTATTATTTTTTTTTTCAAATCATCATTTGTTGATTTTTGTTCAATCGGGGGAGAACGGATAGAAAATTATTTATCGACGTATAATTTGTACAATGATTCTATTATAATATATATAAATAATGTATTTTGCGTATACACTATAAGTATATATGGGATTGATTGATTGTGGTTTTTTTTTCTTCGTCAAGAAAAACCAAAATTATATCCTTCCAAAATTTATGAACTAATAAAATTATGACGTACAAAAAAAAATTATTTTAATAATCATTTTTTTTTTATTAAGATGACGATTTTTATTTTGCCACTCGTTATTATTACTTTTATTCATTAAAAAATATATTTATCAAATTTTATTTATTTATTTGTTCTTCAATTCTTGATTGCTGAATAATATATACTTGTTAATTTTTTTTTTTAATCAAGTTTTTTTTATATTTATCACGAGAATACAAGAATCCGGCCAGTAAATTTGTACTTTTTAATCATTCGCACTTTAAGAAACACAGATGAGATAAAAATGAAAACACAACACCAATGAAAAAGAATATATATAATATATACTTATATAATTGTTCTATATATATTTGTATATCTAATATGCATATTCTATATCAATTACTAACGCTTTTAGATTTAATCTCGTATGGATATCTACAATTTACAATTGAAATCAACGAACCAAATGAATTTAACATGATTGAAATAAAAAGTGCGTTTAAAAATGGCGAGAAAATTTTATCTTCGATTGATCATATTTTCTTTTGTTTTTTTTTTTTTCCTCCTTAATTTACTATTTATACAGTGAAATTGTGTGTTGATAATTCATGGGAATTTTTTTATAACAATCTCATCAAGCACATGCTTGTTGCATCTCGGCTTTAGCTGCTTTCATTGCTGTAAAAAAGTTGAAAAACAGTGTGAATTATTAAATTTATAGGCTTAAAAAATTTTTCTAACTAAATTATTTATAAAATTTACCTTCTCTTTCACGTCGTCGTAATTTTTTTCTTCTCCTTTCAATTGCCGCAAGCTCTACTTTCACTGCATTATAAGTTTTTTTTAAATCTGTTAACTTTTGTTGTAACACTGCTATCCTTTGACTACCGTCGAGCTCAGGATCTGTAAGAAAAATTATTAATTTATAAATATTGCATTGTTAAAGCTAAATAAAAAATTCTGATTCTTTTTTTTCAGGAGAAAATATTGTTGTAAACTAATAAAAAGATAATGAAAAAATGTTAAAACTCACCAAGTTCCACATAAAAATTATATTTGGTCGGTTTCGGAGTAATTCGTGTGTTGAGATCAGTCATGCCATTGACACCGGTGTCTGTGATAATTCCGACGGGATTATTAACACCATGATTGGAGGAAGCTTCACTGGTATCATCACTATCACTACCATTGCCATTGCCAGAAGTACGAGTCTGTCTAGCACTCTGTCTAGCGGGTTTTTTCCCAGCATTACTACCGCACTCGGAGTTTTTCCTGCTGCGTTTTCGCTTTTTCAAGAGTCCCGAATCATCGTGCGGCCTCTTGCAGCCCTTGGTAGCCTGCTCCAGCGCTCCATCGGCATTCAGGACATCATCCTCGCCGTAGAGTGACGGTCCCTTGCCACCACTGTCATTGTCACCCTCGGAACTCTCGCGATTTTTGCCATTTTCCTCCGACAGCGGCGATGCACCGACTCGCTCTTCTCGGGGCGACACTGACATGTTGCTGAGAGTCGAATCGGGCGTGGTGGGCGGCGTATTGTCCATGACAGGAGCAGCCTCGTTGCTCTCTCGCCTGGGAGCCTGAAGAGGCAAGTGTACCGGGTCCTGGCGCTGGACGACAACATTTCCCTGTAGAGAAACGGCCGCAGCGGCGCCGCTCGTCGTCGCCAGACCCATGCCGCCACTCGTGCTCTGCCCAGATGTCGGCGCACTCGCGAACGGCATCTCCACAAGTAAAATTTTCTTCTCGACGGGTTCTTCCTTGATGAGCGTGCGATTTCGACTGCCTTCAGGGTCCAGAGCATCGAGTGCAGGCGCTGGCGAGCCCGGAATCTCCTCCTCACACAGAAGATTCATATTTTCGCCCTCTTCCTCATTTTTTATGCTTATAATAATTTTTGTGTCCATCACCAGAGGCAATTGCAGATCCTGCAGCAGTGCTGGATCATCCGGCAGCAAATCCAGCTCGGCTTTCAGCTTTACATCAAAGTTTGACGCCTCAAACTTCACCTCCTGCTCACCATCCTCAATCACGAGCTTCTGTTCCGAGTCGCTGCTGTCAGTCGAGTCGACAAACTCCTGGCTTAGTACCTTTTTACGACGTTTTTCCGCTTCCTTCAGGTCCTCCAGTTGTCCCTCATCAAGCTCCGGCCAATCCTCTTCGCGTTTGATCTTTACATCCATTTTTTTCAGCTCGTTCTTCAACTCGACCTCTTTGCGCACCTTTACTAGCTCCAACTCCTCCTCCTTCTGCTTCATTGCCCGTGCCACCTCGCGCGAACGCTCCTCCTCGAGTTTCATCGCCTCCTCGTCCTTTTTCTTCTCGTCCTTCTTCGTCGCGTCGTCGTGCGCCGTCACCGCAGCCTTTGCGCGCTTTGCCTCCGCCTTCTTTTGCGATTCTTTCCCCTTGCGCGAGTCATCGTCGTCCCGCCGTGAGTCCTTCGGCTTCATGTGTCTGTACGCCATCGCCGAGAGCTTCTCCTCGATTGTCGACGTCGCGGGCAGTCGGGCACTGATGGGCGCAGGGACCAGGGGCGTTGAGAGCGTCGCAGTGAGTGAGGCGATTGACGACAGTTTTGCCTCCATGAGTTTCCGCTCGAGGGTCGGCGTTGTCGACAGATTTGTCGCTATTACAGGTGCGACCAGGCTCGAGGCCAACACAGCTGCAACCACCGGCTGCGGTTGTGGCTGTGGCTGCTCGTGCTCCTCCTTGATATCCACCTCGGTCGTAAAGTCGGATTTGGCGGGAATCGGGCCAGGAAACAGTTCCGCCACGTAGGTAAATGGATTCTCGGTCTCGGCAACATCGTTCTCCGAGATTACCAATCGATCTTCAGGGTCGTCCGGCTCACCCACAGTGTCCTCGGTCTCTGGCGCATGACTGAAGAACAGATTTACAACACTCACAGAATTCTTTGCCTCCTCGGTAAGAATCGGAGCCGCTGGTGGAGGCGACGCAACTGTCACTTTTGCCGGTGACGCGTCTGCCAGTTTTTCCGGATCTTTTGGAGCCGCCGGAGACGGCGGTTGCGGCGATGCGATCTTACTGCTGACATTTGGGCTCCCCTCTGGACTCTCCTCCGGTCGCTTCACCTTCTTCTTTCGCTGCTTTGTCTCGACCTCCGGCTCCTTTGGCGGACTCGAGCCCGTCTTTTGCTTCTTTTTCGGACTCTTGGACTGCTGCTCGTCCTCGAACATTCGCTTCTTCGGCTTCTCCTTGTCGCCGGACGAGTCGCGCTTGTTTCGCACCTCAAACTCAAATGGCTCCGGTTCTTTGAACTCGTAAACGTCTTCTGTGGGTGAGAGCGACGGTGGTCCGGGCTTTATCGCCTCGAGCACAGGCTTCTCGTCATATATAATCTCCTCCTCGGGCAATTCAATTTTTTCCTCCTTAATTTCCAGCGCAAGATCCTCGATGTTTGGCTTTACATCCTCATCACCCGAGTTCTCCGGCTCCATTTGTACCACTTCCATCTTCACGGCCTTGTCAAAGCCCTTGAGCTCCGAGCGAATTTGGTTTAGATCAAAGTCACGGCCCTTGGGCTGATCGTCGTGGCCGTGCACGCGCTCAAAGGCCTCACGGACCTCTTCCTCGTCCTCCTCCTCGTCTTCGTCCTCGTCGTTCTCCTCATTGTCGTCGTCATCGTCCTCGTCGTCATCGTCATCGTCCTCGTCTCTCGTCTTGGCGGTTTTGCTCGTTGCACGGCGCAGTCGACGCGTTCGACGCGGCTCCTTTTCGTCCTCTCCCTCGCTGTTTTCTTCGGGTTTTATTCTGTCCTCTACCCGACGTCGCACATCCCGCCGTCGACGGTCCTCGGTGCCGCGGGAACGCGTTCGCGCGCGCTCCGGCTCTGTCGTGTCCGTCTCGTAAGCCTCGCTGTCCTCGCTCTCGCTCGCCACCGAGAGATCCGTGTGCCCAGACATCCTTCGTGTCCGCCTGCGGAACTCTACGCCTGTCTGCTCGGCGTTACGGGCACCTCGCGTTGGCCGAGAGCCCGCCGGAGTCGCGGGACTCTTTGTGCGCGAGCTTGAACTCGCTACTGACAGTGGCGTAGTCGATCGAGCGGGCTCTTTCTCCTTGTTACTCGCCGCTGAGGAAATACTCGTCGACGACGAGGTGGAAGAGAGTTTGGACGTGGTTGGCGCGACACTCTGAGCGCGGCGCCGACTCTGTACTGAGGAACTCGGTGTTTTCGACTTGCTGGACGTCGTGCTCGGTGTTTGTGGCCTCGGAGTTGTTTTTGTACGCTTTACTCGGGTCTGGCTCTGCGTAAAGTTTTGCGCGATTCGTGATGCTTTGATCCACTCGTCGTAGCGCGTGTTCCAGCCCGTATAGTGCACCAGATAGTTTTCCTCGTGTTCTGTGCACTGGATTCCGATGACTTTTGCCTCGTACGTCACCTTGGACTCGTGTGTTGGGCCGTAGTAGACCTTCAGCCGGTCTCCCAACTGAATTGGACCCTTGTAGGTGGGCGCCGACTCGCTGCCAGGTTCTTCCTTTTCTCGTGGCTTCTCCGTGTCCTCGCGCTTCTTGCGCCCACGCTGCTTTTTCATCTCGTCATCCGTCAGCCGGCGCTGCTTCGACGAGTTTGGCCGTTTCTCCGGCTCGCGCGAAGGCGTGCAAGTCTCCCGCTCGTGCTTCTCCTTCTTCGGATCCTCCTTCGACTTTGAGCGCGTTTTTGCAGTTTCTTCCTCCTTCTTTTCGCTGTCTTTTTTCTTGCTCAAGCTCGTGCTCGGCGTGCTGGGCTCCTTGCGCTTCTCGTGAATCTTTTTCTTCACTTCCTCCTTTTTCGGCTTGACTTTTGACAGAGGAATAGGCGTGAAACGAGCGGGTTTTTGTGATTTTTCACTGCTCGACGACTCGGCACTCTCACCCTCAATATTCACATCACTCTCCTGCCCGCTAGTCGGCTCCTCTTCTTTTTTTATCTTTATTTCTTCGATGGGTTTGGTCTCGGTTTTTATCGGCTGCTCGCGCTTCTCCTCCTCCACAGGCTTTTTCTCCTCGTCGTCAATCTTCTCGAGCTTTGGAATCAGTTGCTGCACCGTTGGCACGGGCGTGTTGCGATCCTTGTCGCGAATTAGGCTCCGTCCCGGGCGCGGTTTTCTCGTACTGCCGCGCGGGTGATTCACCATCGTGCAGCCGAGCTTGCGATAGAAATCCTCAAACGAGTGCAGGAATTTTTTGTACGCCTGCTTCACGAGATTGTGCGTGGCGGGCGTCGATTGCATCGAGATACATAGACGACGTGTCACCAATTTCCATCGGCTCTGATTAGTCACGCGATTGTAGCCGCCCAGCTTGTACACTGCGCGAAATAACCGATAGAGATCCAGATCCTCAGTTCCAATCATTGGACAGTTGTTGATTGGAGTGCCGCGATCGTCCATGAATTTGTACAGCTGTGCGACAAAGTGATCCTTCTCCTCACGCGGCTCATCGTCCGAGCTGTCAGACTCCAAATCAGCGTCAGAGTCGCTATTGCCACTGGACATGGCATTGCCAAAGAGCGAGTCACGATCCCAGTGTGGTGGGAGCTCGTTTTTCTCGAGGAATAGTAGCGCCTTCTCGACTGCTACCTTCAGCGCGCTATTTTCCACCTTCAAGCCAAGTTCCTTTGTGAACTCGGTCGCCTCCTTCTTCGGTACCGTGTAGTAGCGTGCATCTTTGAACGAGCGAACGAGATAGTCGTCGCGCACGCGGATTCTCACGGTGTCTTGGGCCGTTGGTGCGACCACCAAACCCGGGAACCAGTTGTCCTTCTTTTTTTTGTCGCCGAGCTCGACGCACACGACGCGCCCAATCTCCGGCTCGGTTTCCGCTCCCTCTTTGCCACCCACGCCCGATGTGGATGGGCTTCCTCGCGGTGGACTGCCCTCATCCTCGCTGCTGTCATCTCTAAAACAAAAGACACAAATTGCCGGTTAAAGATCGTCGCAGTGGCAGGGCACATGCAGGCATAAATAACTCACTGTGCTTGCCTAGAGCGTCTGCCGCGCCTACCACCGATTACCGGGTTTCCGAAGTGCTCTGGATGCGTGAGTGGAAGTTGGTCCAGTGTCTCACTCTCGGCAAAGTGACGTCCGCTCTTTAGACACAGTGCTGTCCGCCGCAGTGTCGTGATGTCGCCGTCGTCAAAAACCACCGTGTACTGGCTGCAATCCTGGATTTTTGTGATTGTCGCCTCGACAAAGTCTTTTTTCTCCGAGTGACGCGCCTCTACAGATGCTCCAACACGCAGTGTACCCTTGATTTGGTCGTCAGCAACAGTTGCAGTTCCCAAACCCTGCTTGTACGTCACTCGACACTTGACTGAACGCACAACCTTTCGGATCTTGGCCTCGCAGAAGGCGCCCTTGTATTTCGCGCTGACCTCGGTGCCAACCGAGAGGTACGGCGGATCGTCGCCCTGCAAGCATTCCGTGTGACGTTTCGGCATTTTCTGTTGGGGAATTTGAGGAAATATGTGACAATGAATCAGCGGGAATAAGATGGAATTTGTGTAAAAGTTTTGTGGGAGTTATTTGACAGAAATTGTTAGATTTTTATGAGTATTTGATGATTTTGAGGATTTTATGTGTGAGATAATAGTAGGTTTAGATTGTTTTACTCGTTGCCCATTTACTTACCAGCATTTTCTATCGTTTCGCAAGCTCCATGTACACAAACTTGCGGCAATCCCGAAGGCGAAGCATGAAAAAATCCTCTGTCGCGATGTTGGCGTTGATTAGTTCGGCTGAGACAGACCAATGAGCCGCAGATAACGCGAAATCTTTCACCCGCGTAAAGAAAAAAAAAACGAACTGTTGACCCGTTTCTAGACTCAACTTCGCAGCCGTGTACATGTACGTCGTTGTGAACTGATCGTGTTTCGACTTGCAGCCTCACCTCCTTCTCCACTTTGACACACAAGAGCTGTCTTTCTCACTTGCACTCGTTGATTTCGAGCTTCACGTCCAATCCAGCGCGGTTCGAGTAACTTCGGCACGCCGCGCATTTCCCTTCTATTCGAGCTCTACTCGCCGTCCTTTCGTGCAGGATCGACAATCCTCCCCCCCCGCTGAGAATTTTTGTATTCACGACAAAAGAGAGAGGTTGAGGAGGAGCATGTATGTTATATGTACGGCGCGCACTCACCGCGATTTCGTAAAGACAGCAGATCCCATACGACGACGAGATGTGTGATGATAGTACATGTGTTTGTATGTGTACACGAATTTATTATTTTTGCTTTGTTTTTTTGCAGGTTTTTTGTCACGTAGGTACGCCGCCATTTTGGGAGAAGTTTTTTTCGCCGGTTAGAGCGCCATCTATCGACCGTGACACGCTCGACCAATCAGACAACACCTATAATGAGAAATAACGCCAGAAAAAAAAGTAAATAATTGATAATTACAGTTTTCAGATTTTTTTTTTTTTAAGTAAAAAAGAGAATAAGAATAATGGAGAACTAGAAAGCAATATTCATAATATGACTTTCATGTTTCTCAACAGTTTATTATTTTTTGCATCAGGCTTGCCAACTAATATTCTGTTGCAAAAAAAAAAAAAAAATTCAAATCTTGTTGATAAAAAATATTTAATTGATTGTGTGAATTTTATTTATTTTTTATTATTATAAAAACAACTATTTCCGGGTTTATTTGTAGATTGATTTAAATTTTCGCGCCAAAATAGAGTGTAGTTCGCGCTAGTGATGTGGAATGACCGTCATTTTTGTTTTCGGTCACGTCACACGTCAATTGACGGTCAATTGACGGTCAATTGACGTCAAATCCGATTTTGCGACTTTTCTAAATAAAAATGACCGTCAATTTTTTTTCGGTCAGTCAATTGACAGTCACAAAAAATCTGTTTGAAAAACATCTATATAGATGTAAATTGACACGTCAAATTTTTTCGGTCACATTTTTGGTCAAAAAAATAACCCAAAAAACTAAAATAATTCCAACAATAACTGTGTAACATCTAGATAGATGTGAAATGACGCGTCAATTTTTTCCGGTCAGTTTTTTGGTCAAAAAATACCCTTAAAATAAATTATTAGTACATAACCTTCATCTAGATGTGAAATGACGAGTTAACTTTTATTGGTCAATTTTTTGGTCATAAAAAAGTAAATAAGCTAAGAATTTTATAAAATAACTTTTATCTAGATGTAAATTAACTATAGTCAGATGTTTTTGGTCAATTTGTTCGACGAAAACTAAATTGAGTGTCATAAAAAATTATCATTCAATAATCTCTATTTAGATGTGGAATGACCGGTCAATTTTTTTTAGTCAACTTTTGGTCACGCAAAAACATAATCCACAAAAACTAGACGAGTTTAAACAATATAATTGAATAACATCTATTTAGATGTGAAATGACAGGTCAATTTTTTTGGTCAGTTTTTTGGTTACAAAAGTTTTAGGCGTATGTGTGATCATGCATATCCCAGCATACATCATTAAACATCTCGATGTATGTGTGTCTTTGCGTGCATACTGTTACTGGACAATTTTATACTGCGATAAACAATAGCTTAGTAAGCTTTTTTTCATTAAGCTTAATGTTGTGCGTCTATATAGATGAGAATTGACCGGTCATAATTTTGTTGTCATTTTTTTGGTCACGCTTACAAAATTTGTGACCCGGTCAACTTTTTGCCTCCGGTCATTGACGGTCAATTGACCGTCAATTGACGCGTCATTGACCGGTCACAAATTTCGCTCGCATCACTAGTTCGCGCGCTGTTGCAGTTCGCGCGCTAAAACGAAAATTATAAAAGTGTGCCTCCCACCTTCCTTTTTTTTTTGTTATCACACGAGAGTGTTAGATTTGATTGATTGTTTGGTGAATATAAAAAATCATTTTGTCCGTCAGAGTCGGACTTTCACGTGGCAAACAAACATAGGTTCCTACGATTTTTTGTTTTTCGATTTTCAGTAGTATATTCGATAACAATAATTTAAATTCTTGAATAAACCAATTTATATTTGTAACTAAGAGAAAAACAAATGATGTTAATTCGAAGGGCCGTTCTGGCCATTGTGGTGCTGAATTTACTACTTTCAAGTTCTTGGTCATCTCCAACAAAGTTGATTGATGTGAGTATACCTATAATATATATACCGAGGAAAAATATGTGCTGAATATTAGATTTTCGAAAATTATTTGATGATTATAGTCCAACATCTGATAGTAGAGATATATAATCGATACTCGATACTTTTTACAGATAATTGAGGAACACAATTAATCGAATTTTGTAGTTTTTTTCAACTTTTAAATCTTTTTTACGTATATAAACTGTGATTAAGAGAAGAGTAATTCGATATTTTAATTGAAATCTTTTAGAAAAAAATGTATTTTTGTAACACATGCCTCTAAAGCTCGTTTTTTTTTTCACTCTTGAGCCGCCGTAAAGTGACCGATTTTTTCACTGCTGACATGCGTGCCTAAAGTGCGTTTTTACGCACTAGCGCGTAAAGTAGCCCCTTTACGCACGGATCCTGCGGATTTTTTAGGCACTAATGTCAGCTGTGAAAAAATTAGGCCACTTAATGGCGGCACCAGAGCGAAAAAAAGAGCATTTTCGGAATTTGTTACAAAAAAATAGTGTGTGGCACGTGCGCAATGGCGGCAATTGCGCCAGCGTGCAGTTTGTCTCGATCCAGGACTATATTCGCAAAGACTCGTTTGATTGTAACACTCGCCTTCGGCTCGTGTACAACCCCCAAACTCGTCCTGCAAATGTAGTCCTGGCTCGCGACAAACTTGCACGCTGTCAGAAAATTACCGCATTTACGAACTTGCCACACAATACACTATTTCGACGCATCAAAAATGACGCATGTATCTATATATATATTATCTAGCATGTATTTTCCACTAAAATATTGTTTTACCGTGCGATTAGTTGGAGATAAAGTGTATGACATCATATATACGATAACGAAAAAAATTTTAACGATAAAAAAAAAACCCAGTGATAAAAATAACTTGAAGTATTGATTTCACATCAATGAAATGAAGTTGAACAAATAAAAATACGAATGAAAAAATATTGAAAAAAAAAGGTTTTTCGTGTACTATATTCTATCCGCAGATGTGGTATTCAATCGATAACATTATTTACATGAATCAAAATTTGTTTTCATTTAGAAATATTTTAATTTCATGTTGATATATAACAAAGTATAAAAGTAAAATAAAATATATTTACCCATATTTTATGATTTAACCAACAGGAGATTTCGACTAAAAGTAGTGTAAGGAATAGGATTGCTCAAAATGAAGGTCAGTAAATTGTTGAATTTTTTATACTACTTTCCAAATAAAAAAACGTTTTTTGGCACACCTGCTCGTAAAGCGTCCCATTTTGGTCGCCTTTGTAGGGCGTAAAGTGGCTCATTTTGTCACCAGCATTTCAGCCTTGACCTCTGGGCTTGAAGTGAAATTTTCGGCTCTAGGGCGTAAAATTGGATTTCACGCCCGCGGGAGCCAAACTAGAATGCCAGTGACAAAAAGATAAGCCACATCATGCCTGGCAAAGACTATCAAAATGGGCCACTTTCCTCGCAGATTGCCAAAAAATATCGTTTGGACCGAGGGCCTGAAGGAGGCTACCTAACGAGTGTGATGCAGCCCTCGCCTTCGGCTCGTGCAGCAACTTCACACTCGTTACGAAATAACCTCTTTCATGCCCTTGGTACAAAATATACTATTTCTTCAACAGCCGATGCAAAACTCCTCGTTTTCGCTTGATCACTTGGGAGAAGCCAAAACGGACGATTCCACGTTGGAAATCGATTATTTGAAAGTTTTTTTTTATTTTTTCTAATTTTGAAAGTTTCTTTTCTCAAACTGGGGGTAAAAAGGGTCTTCTAATCACTTCTATAACAAAAGCAGTCGGAGATTTCAAAAGATTTTAAATTTTCAATTTAACAAAAGACTAAAAAAGCTATAAATAATCATTTGAAATTATTGATTATAAAAAAAAATTCTCCGGCCTTATGCTACTTAATATTGCGTAAAATAAATCAATCCCCAAGGACCTTCCATCTTTGGTGACTACTACAGACCGTATCCGCTAAAACTCGTGTTTTTGCTCCGCTGTTGAAGAAAATACAAAATATACTATTTCACTAAAAAAAAAAACCACTAAATTTTAACAAACAAACAGGGTCAAGTAAGGACTTTAAGTGCTCAGACAACGAAACAACTCTATTTACCAATTTATGTGACGGAAAATACGATTGTTCCACTGGAACGGATGAAATATGTTATTTCGGAAAATGTGACGATATCAATCAGTGCCAATGTGTGCATACTAATGAGTGTATTAAACGAAATCAATCGCATGTCTTTCTATTTTCCGATGAGAAATATCCTCAGCAATATGCTCATGTAAAACCCAATAATGAACTCATTATTGAGTGCCCGATACCACCAGAAATGGCACATTCAGACCATATAAACTGGTATCGAAATAATATTAATGTACCTCCTAAATGTGCACTTATAACCGGTGATAAGGCTTCTCAGTTAATTTGTAAAAATATGACAATTCAAGACGAAGGAGTCTACTCTTGTGAATATTACACAGAAGAGTTCTCTATTTCTATGAACACTATGGTATTTGTCAAGGCAGAGTCGTTTTTTGACATAGATTCTTGTTTCTGCTTTGGAGCTCCGAAAAACTGTCAAAATCTTATTATCACCGAAAGAAGTAACGATATCGAAATATTGTCCGAGTCGTCGCAAGCTATTCTTCTTACCATAAATAGTGACAACACAATGATTCCAAATTATACGATATTTAACGGTAAAAATATAACGGAAATTCCATTGCAAGACAATGGCACGATTTACTATAGTTTATGTGACAATATAACGGATTTGAAGCTCGGATTGTATGGTGGATTTCTTTCATATGAATTGTCTATACCTGCAGAAAACTTTTCTGAGATGTCAGTTACTGATAACAACAGAGCAGCTCCTCTTGCAATGATGCGCGGAGGTGATAAAGAACTAGTATACTATGAAAACGGACATTTAAACAGAAAATCAAATAATAAAAGATTGTCTTTTGCAAATCACAATTGGTTCATTCTCAGCAAAAATGGAGAGTTTAAAGAGATGGCTAGAGAAGACGATGTCATGGAAGTTTTGAAAGATCTCAAGGGAATTTACGTTAGAGTAAATGATGATCTTACTAATCAATATGCTTCTTCTTTTTTGGGTCTTTTTACTACTGTTGAATTTGCGGATGAAAGGGGAATGCCTTCGTCTATTGGAAAGTGCTCTTGTCCACTAGGTGCAGTATTATTTTGAATAAAAGTTTTTTTAGGAAACGTATACTGAATATTGTGTGATTTTTTTTTTTTTTAGGATATGTTGGAAAATTTTGCGAAAAATGTGCTGAAAATTATATTGAGGATTTAGAAAACAAGAATTCCTGTATTCTTAATGAACTTGAGGATGAAAAAAATGCTACAAATGTTGATAAAAAAATTTTGGTATGTATATATTTGGTATTTGACTTTGTAAATTTCTACAACTTTTGAGATGAAAAAAACCACGGTTTAGGACAATGTTGTAGATATAAAAATTATTAACAAGTTTTAGTATGTCAATTTTTCCGGAAGAATGCACTGTATAAAGAATATTTACTGAAATATCGAGTGAAAGTACTTAAAACAATTGAAAAATATATTTTTGCTTGAAAATTCAACAAAAAGTATATGCAATACTCAATGTTGTGGATATACTAAAAAATAATTTCTTCTTTTTCTATTTTTCTTCTGTTACTTTGTTTTTTTTTTTTTTTCTCATTTTTTTCATTCCAGTATTTAAAATTTATTTGTTTTCCGATGTTTTCGTGTTACTTTCTTGCTTGAAAAATATGTATTCACCATGAAGGTGGGGTTTTGAACCCGGAACATGCGGGCTGCAAGCGTACGACGTAATTCCATGCGCTTATTTCGTGGGTTTTGTATATTTATATTAAATTTTCAACTAATTATAAATCATTTTTACCAGGAGATTTCTGAAAATCGATCGAAAAATTAATCTTGTTATACATGAGTATATTTTTAATTATGTATTTTTTTTAGACCGAATATGCTTCGAAAACTCAATTGAAAGTCACTACCAATTCCGAGGGTAAGTTAAAATGCTACAATCCATATATTTTGAATTAATATTGATAATAATTTGCATATTAGCACAAGTTGATGAAGGTGTTGAGGTTTCTGCTCAGGTACAACGAAAAGAACTTGAAGAATCTACGGGTAAGTTGGAATTTTTTGATATTTATTTTAGCAAACTATAATAAAATTTGATTATGGACCATTCAAATTTGATATATGTCAATTTTAATATTGCTATTTACTGATAAAATTACTTTTTAACGACCAAACAGGCACTAACAATAACGAGTTTGAGTGTAACAATGGAGAATTCATCCCAGCAACGAAAGTATGCGATGGAAATGCGGATTGTGATGATGGTACTGATGAAGATAAGACTGTTGGAGGATGCATCAATACCAATAAGTCCTCATTTGTAGCAAAGTCTATCCAGCAGAATCAATCTCACGATGATGGAAAAGTCTCGGTATGCATGAATCGTTTATTAAATAACATTTGTGATGTATTCCAAGCATGGAAAGCCTGACTAATTTTTTTCTTCTTTCAATTCATAGCTTATTACATCAAGTAATCTAGTTTACAAGCAGTAAAGTACCTTTTTAGGTAGATTTCATAAAATCTAACTATTGCATTTGTCCTCATGGTGGAATTTTCACCTGAATTTGTCATTATACGTTCTAATTAGTCGACTAGAGTTCAAAAATAGTAGTGGTCAAAAAATTTATATAGTATACATAGCTAACATAGTATTATTTTCAACAAACTACGAAAAAAAATTCTAAGCTCTTTTTCAATTGTCATCTAAATTAATTTTCAATTTTGAAAATGAAAAGTTAGCTTCTTGCTGGAACTAGACGATGTTCAATCGCACATGGCTGCAGCGGATGAGACATTTTTATTTATTTGTTTACATTTTTCAGGAAGGAAATGATCTAGAAGCTGATTTGGAAAGTATCACCACCAGTAACTCTGGAGGTAAGTAGAAATGTTGCAAATTGATGAGATAAGGGTTGGTACTCATAATCATTTTTATATTCAATTAAGATGAAGAAGATGATGGAAGTCTCATTGGTAGCAATGATTTCTTTGTAACTGAATATTCAGGAGAAGATGAAAAATCCGCGGGTAAGTGTTTCCTATATTTATCCTAGTGCGGATTAATGAATCCAATTGTGAGGCTGACTAAAGACGTTTTTTATGAATTTGTTTCGAAAACAGTATTTTATGTTACAAAAACGAAACATATTGTTGTTTATAGTGGCAATATCTAAGTTTACAATGGCATTAATAATTTTTAAAAATATTCATCTGGTGTGCTCCTGCGATAAAAATATTTCAATGTTAACTAATTAAATTGTAACCTTTCTATCCGCTAGTACGGTCGCAACTCAATAAAGTAATCGACCATGAACCGTTTCGGTGTGAAAGCGGGACGGACGCCATAGCTACAGATAAACTATGCGATGGAATCCTGGACTGCGCTAATGGCTATGACGAAAAATGTATTTTTGGAGCGTGCAACAGTACCAATGAGTGCCAGTGTGCTGCAACCAAACAGTGCATCCCACGGGACCCACATCATTTCTACCTGTTTGAAGAT
This sequence comes from Macrocentrus cingulum, assembly GCA_002156465.1. Lineage (NCBI taxonomy): Eukaryota > Metazoa > Arthropoda > Insecta > Hymenoptera > Braconidae > Macrocentrus > Macrocentrus cingulum. Next base: position 31,823 of record MVJL01010751.1, read on the forward strand.
CACGATGGTGTTTCTTCGAATGTCAACGCTTCGCCCGGCCAATCGATGACTCTGGACTGCCCTACTCACAACGCCGCTGAGACTAATTGGTACAGAAATGATGGAAAACTGCCATCTGACTGCGAGATTATCAATGGCGATAGTCACTCGTCTCTTAACTGCACAAACGTGACATCTCTTCACGAAGGAGTCTACTCTTGCGAACGTTTCTACGGCTCTAACCGTATTGAAATAATACGGACTGCAGTGGTGGTTGGAGAAGAATCATCTTTCAAACAGTCTTGCTTTTGTTTTGAAGCTACAGCTAGTTGCGAATATTCCAGCGCTGCCGTCAGCTTCTCGTCCTATTCAAATTTTGATGCATGGTTACCTCCTGCTGTTTTCAAAATTCAAGACAACCCACTAACTTTATCACTAAATGAATCGATGTCACCCGAGAAAAATAATCCGGTTTATTACCCCTTGTCAGAAGAAATGCGTGGGAATAAGCTGGAGTTGTTTGGTGGATTCATTCTATACGACCCACAGACTGCGCAGAGTGCTGGGAATCATACGAAAAATGTGAGGAGTCCCCTTGCAGTGATGCGTGGAGATGATAAAGACCTGCTTTACTATACAACTTATAATAGCACGTTGAGGTACAAAAAACTGTCATTCTCACCCTCGGATTGGTATATTTTGAGCAAGGACGGAGAAATCAAAACAGCAACTGCTCCCGATGTCATGGCAGTTTTGAGAAATCTGACTCGCATTTACGTCAGATTAGACTGCGATACCTGTACAAATAATGAGTTCGACAGTGATGTTCTAGTGTACAAGATGGACTATTGGGAAAGTGGGGTACTCTCATACATTGGCAAATGCTCTTGTCCACCAGGTACGCTATTGTTTTGAATGAGTTTTACTGAATTTTTTGATTAAATTTGAGTTTTTGATTTATTTAGAATATTCTGGGGCCTACTGTGAGAGTTGTGCTCCAAATTATACCAGGGCGGATCCACCGAAGAATAATTCCTGTATTCCTGTTGTCAACAAGGATGGAGGAAACGATAAAGAAAATTTCTCGGTATGTCGGAATTTTTTTCGAACAACTTTATTAATTTTTTGTTATTCGAGCGTCAATAATCCGGAAACAAGTTTTTTTCCTCAAAGTTAATAATTGACTACCTCAAATAATTCAATTTATAAGTTGAATGCATTGATTATTCATTTTTTTTGTCAACAGAGTCATGAGGACGCCAACTCCAATGATTCCACAGCTGACGATGAACAGTTACAAAGTAGTAGTAAGTCAAACACTACGTTAATTATACCTCAATATTCTGTAGAATTTCTATCGGTCGAACTAAATGTGAAACATTTCTTCATTAAATCAAAGAGATGTCTGGTGATTCGCTTGGAAAAAGTGGCGACGAAGGCCCTCGCGATGAAACTGCAGTGAATCCGCCACCTGTTGTTCCCACAGGTCAGTTGAATCGCTGTAGTCATAGAAAATTCATTTCCCTACAACGATATTAAATACATTCATTTAATTAACATAATCGTTGTATATCTTACCAGAAAATGGCGGTTCAGTTTCGAACAGCGCGACAGCAGGGTCTGCATCGAACAATTCGTCTCGTCAACCGCCAGCATTGTTGTCAACGACAACTGAAAAAAACCCATCAGTAGCAGCAAGAATAGTGACTACAACCTCGGCACCAATACCATCAACTACTCTACTATTGCCCGTAAATATTAGCAATTCCACCGATGATCTAAATTTAACATCTTCGTCGACCATTTTACCAACTGTTCCATCTTCACCGAATTCTGCGCAATTTTTGTTCGTAAGCTTCGATTATTCGATTCTGTACTTTTGCAGTCTTTTCTGCTCGATTTTGAGGCACAGATTTATGTAATGCATTCGAAACTTATTTTACGACCAATATATAACTAGAAAATTGGGAAATAGATCCTTGAAGCAGATATCCAATTGAAAAATGAATAAAAAAAATAGAATCAATTTGAGACGATATGTAACTTTGTTTTCATGTCAGCGGGAGTAACCTGCTGGACCAATTACTAATTGAGTTGTCGATCTCTGTTAGACCAGGTCTAACAAATGTTTGTTGTTGAGCCGCTCGCGCTTCGGTAAGTGTCACCAACTGGTGGCGGAAAAAGCTACCACGCGGCGGTCGACGTGAAGTGTGCTCGCGCGCTCTGTTGACGGCGCTCTCTCTATCGTCAACCTTCGTACGTCACGTCGTCTCCGAGATATTATTCGAGTTGAGGGTCCAACCTGGACCAAACCCACAAAAATTCATCACCAGATCAAGGAGGAAGGCTCCCATCGCAGCCTGATACCACATCTCACGAGGTTCTCGGCAACGGTGTTGAGAAATACGGAAAGTCAGAGTCACTCAGCAACCGCGTGGCATTCCATCATCGAGCACGGCTTCAACCCAGGGAAGTCCGAAAAATCGTGTGAAAGGTCGTGTGAAAGGTTGTTTGATTGCAACAGAACAAGGTATTTTTTGTTTGTTTTCCTTTTGTTCAACAATTTTGCTCAAAATTAAGCTATTTAGTCAGCAAGTTTACGACGTCTCAAAAGTAGGTCAACCTGCGCCATTTTGGCAACGTGTTGATTGCATTTCAATTTAATTATTAATCTAAATCTTTGAAGTAATTCACTCAATTATATTCAACACTATTAATTTATTTGATTTGAGTTAAGTTTGTTATTAATTGAATCAAGTTTATTTGTATTCGAATTGTGAGATAAATTCGACTATTTCTTTCTCTCTTGCTCTTGTGTGTGTGACCTATTTTCTGTCTCAGTTCAATCTACAGTCGATTCACACAGAGTTCTTACGAAAAATCGTGTGAAAGGTCGTGTGAAAGGTTGTTTGATTGCAACAGAACAAGGTATTTTTTGTTTGTTTTCCTTTTGTTCAACAATTTTGCTCAAAATTGAGCTATTTAGTCAGCAAGTTTACGACGTCTCAAAAGTAGGTCAACCTGCGCCATTTTGGCAACGTGTTGATTGCATTTCAATTTAATTATTAATCTAAATCTTTGAAGTAATTCACTCAATTATATTCAACACTATTAATTTATTTGATTTGAGTTAAGTTTGTTATTAATTGAATCAAGTTTATTTGTATTCGAATTCTGAGATAAATTCGACTATTTCTTTCTCTCTTGCTCTTGTGTGTGTGACCTATTTTCTGTCTCAGTTCAATCTACAGTCGATTCACACAGAGTTCTTCATTTGTATATATTTAATATATCTACATTACTGATAATTTGTCAAAGCTTTTGTTAACATCCTAGGCTAAGCATTATTCAATATACATTTATTATGATTTAATTTTAAACTTTTACTTTTCAAAACCCCAACCCACGGTCATCTTCCTCCCGCATAATCTGGCAAAATTGAGGTTGCATTACCGCAACAATTACATTTAACAATCTCATTAGTTCATATAAATAAATAACGCTACAATTATATATAAGTACAGTGATGGTGTGCTGTGGCTATTGAAATAAAAAGAAAAATACATAAGAATGGTGTAAACATGAAAACTTATTTTGAAATGGAAAAATTATTTAAGCAAGAATAGTTTTACGTGAGGAATTGAAAAAATTGTTTTGAAAGACGTGGCTTTTTACCGTGAGCTGTTTGACACCATTTTTCTTAACGATAAGAAATGTGTTGGCTTTAATCCGCTGTGTAGGTGCCTCGGATCAAAGCTGTACTGGTATCACTCGGTGTCGGACCATCGTAGCGAGTGCTATTCAGCAAATCACTGGACGGTTCACTTTGATTCTTCAGATGAACTTAACGAGTTGTTTCGATTACAAAAATGGTTTTAATTCAGAGGACCATTACAGTCGCAGTGGTCCTGACTCTGCTGCTTTCATCGGGTCGTCAGGACGCAGCAAATGCCCTGGTGAGTACTTGACATCAACAACAGACTTTGTTCTGATATTGTGGATCGTTTGGAGGGAAAATGGCGGATAAAATAAATGCGTATAGAATGTATGACGTGTCCGCTTATATATGAGTTCAACAAAAATTGACGTCACCATTCCTTTATACTGACTAATATATTATTTATATAAGACTGAAAATATATTCTCCTTATCACTTAGCGATTTCTAACACATAAAATTAAAGACCACATATATGTGAAATGCTATAGCATTTCCAGTAAAAACATTATTTATGAAGTTAATTTGTTCAACAATGTCCTCATATGGACGCCAGTATTTTCCACTTGCGTATAAATTTTTCATATTATAAATTTAATTAATTAGTTAATTAAATTAAATTTATTTATTAATACGTTTTTCATGAATTTTCCCATGTGCAATAACGATAATGAACGCGGTTTTTCTTTACTGTGGCCGATTTTTTTCATTGCTGCCATCCGTGCTTAAAGTACGTCTTTTTTTCACTAGTGCGTAAAGTGACCCGTTTTTTCACAAATTCTGCGGATTCATTAGACACTAATGTCGTCAATACTATTTTTAGACAGGGAAATATTTACTGAACTGAAAGACAGGGTGAGAAATTTTTTTTTCCAATGAATGTTCTTTGATCGTTTTTTTTCGCGTAAATCATAAATTTATAACAGTATAAAATATTGGACGATAAGAAACGCAGAAAAAAACCTACTTCGATTTCGTATCAATAATTGAGATAGTAAAAAATCGAGATTTACGTGAATTCTGTTGTCGTTTGTATGAATTCAACGATGAATACAAAATGAAACATCAAATCTCGCTCGATTTCGTTTGAAAAAACATATATATCATAACAGTGCGACAATCTAGTTGCATGAATGTTTAAATTATGCATTAATTTGATTAGACTTTTACAAAGATGTTTGGATAATATATTTATTGATTTTATTATGACTTTGCGAAAAACAGGAAATTGCACGATATTTTCATCATGTACAAGCCGGGATAGCAATGACTTTGGACTGCATACACTTATTGGAATCGAAATTTGAATGGTATCGAAAGGACGAAAATTTGCCTTCTAAATGTCAATCAATTGTGAAACCTAAGAAATATAATAATCGATGGTGGTCCCAGCTTTATTGTCCGAATATGACAATTGAAGACGAAGGAATCTACGCTTGTAGAAAAGATTTTAGTCGAGAACCGAGTGACTACTGGGATATTATCGTAGGTTCTTGTTTCTGCTTCGGATCTACAACTAAATGCAGCCAAAATGCCAAAGTGACTATGGAAAGCAAAGAAGTTCAACTGTTTTCCGAATCATCGTCTCCGATTCTTCTTACAACGACCTACAACCCACAAACAATAATTCCGAATTACACTGTATTCAAAGATGAAAATGTAGCAGGAGTCTCGCAGTCCAAGGTCAACGGCACAGTTTATTATGCTTTGTCTAAGCAAATTACGGATCTGAAACTCAAATTGTACGGTGGAGCGTTCACATACGAACTCTTTTCGTTTTTTCAAAAAACAAACATCAAAGATGAAAAAGCACCTCTGGCACTGATGCGCGATGGAGACGGCAAAGTGTTGGTTATCTTTTCGTTTTTTCAAAAAACAAACATCAAAGATGAAAAAGCACCTCTGGCACTGATGCGCGATGGAGACGGCAAAGTGTTGGTTTACCGTGAAACTGGGACTTACAATAGAAATACGAATTTGAGACGTATATCATTTTCCAAGTACAACTGGCACGCGTTGACTGGAGACAGCGTAACTGACGAGAGCGCCCGTGAAGAGGATGTCATGAGAGTTTTGAGTAATCTCGATGAAATCTACATCAGAGTGCACTACGACGTGAATGATTTTATATCCCGCTATGCTCAAGTTGATTTATCCACCGTGAAATTTGTAAATGACGGGTTAGACATGCCTTCGTCCAACGGAAAGTGTTCCTGTCCAGCAGGTACAGTAATGTTTTCAAATAAGTACTTACAGTATTGTTGGTACGTGTCTAAATCTTGTGGCTTGTTGTTAGGATACACTGGAAACTATTGCGAGAGATGTGCGGCAAATTATACGGGAAATCCAGTAAAAAACAGTTCGTGTAAACTAGTTCCAGAAGCTGACAGACTAAACTACACTGTAAACTCTGCGGTAAGCATAAATTTGTTTATGATTGAAAAAACAGAACTCCAAAACGAATAAAGTTTAAAAAGTATACTGTATTCAATTCTCAAATATGGAAAGTAATGAATAATTCAAATTAGATGTTCGGAAATGGTACATATTTATAAATTTTCATCATTTGAGATGTTTCGATTCCAAATATATCCCACTTTATTTAGTTAAAAAATTGGAATTTAGGCTACAATGTTTACTTTATTGCATTTTCAATTCAATTTTAGGTGTTCACTAATCGATTTTTTTGCGTTATTTGAAAACAGAATGATGAAGACGAAGCTTCTGGCAAAACGAACTTGTCATCAACTGTGCAAACGAAAAGTGAGTAGATTTATTAGTTTTCATTTTATAAACAAATTTCTTTATTTTATAAAAAAGTCGTTTTTCATAAAAAATTATTTTACAATTCATGAAACAGTGTCGAACAAAAACAGTTTTCTATGCGACGGACGGAGGATTCCATTTTCTAAGGCATGTGACGGACATTTTGATTGCAACGACGGAATCGATGAAATGTGCAATCCTAGAAAATGTGGCGAAATCAACCAGTGCCGATGTTCACTTACCGATCAGTGTATCCAACGGAACCATTCACATTACTACCTGTTTAACAACATGAAGAATGTCGATATCCATGTGAATTCCGGAGATTCAATGACTTTAGAGTGCCCACTAAGGCTCCATGATCATATCAAAGTGATTAACTGGTATCGGAACAACATTGGCGTACCTGCTAAATGCCAAGTTTTAACAAATCCAACTAAATCTAACCAAGTTTCACGATTGCACTGTCGAAATATAACAATCAATGATGCCGGAGACTACACTTGTGAACAATATTATTATGCCGATTATCATTTGACGTCTTACTATAATATGGATGTCAGAGTTGGTGTAAATAATACTTCTGCTTCAGGGAACGATTCATGCTTCTGTTTTGGTGTTGCAAACAGTTGCCAACCTATTAAGAAGCCATTATTGAATCATCTACCAGTTCGAACATTTTCTGACTCGTTGCCTCTTATCCTCTTGTCTACAAACGACGCATGGAAGACAATAATATCAAATTACACGATATTTGAGGGTATGAATGAAAATACGATTTCCCAAACGAACGTCAACGGTACAATTTTCTATCCTTTATCTCAAGAAATTACCAAAAGAAGACTAGAATTGTATCAGGGAGTACTACACGTAGATGAATTTTTACGGAATGACTCACTCATCCAAAACGAGAATTCTCCGTTGGCACTGATGCACGGAGATGGTAAAGTTCTAGTTTATTATGAACGCGGAATTTATAATAGAAATTCGCATCACAGAAGACTATCATTTTCTAAACAAAACTGGCATGTTTTGCATGGAGACAAAGTTGACGAACAGAGCGCCAGTGAAGAGGATGTCATGAGAGTTCTAAATAATCTTGATAACATTTACATCAAATTGATTTTTGGGTCGGAATATTTTGCTAGAAAATATTCCAGTTACTCCGAGTTATTTTTTCTCGACTTTGGAAGGGCCGAATCGAATAATATAGCTTTTTTCATTGACAAGTGCTCCTGTCCAGCAGGTACAGTATACAGTATACAGTTTTCAAGCGGTTACATCCAGTTGGAATGCTGAAAAAAGACGTTTTTTTATATTTTTATGTTTTTTTTTTTTTTTTCTGAAAAAGTATTTCATTTTTCGAGAACCAAGAGTAGTGGTTTTTCAGTGGCAACGTCTAAATTTTCAGATCAGATTCTTCTAGTTGATAGATATTGAATTTTGATACGTACCGAAGACATGGTCAAAATTTAAATTTTTGACAAAATAACGATAACTAAAAAATTAAACTGAAATGTTCAACGAAAATTTTTGCGAAAAATTGTTTTAAAAAATAAAAATAATTATCGAGAATCTTATTCTTTAGATGAATGCCTGATGAGGAATATATCTGAAAATTTTATGTTAAACAAAAAGTTGAACAACTGCTATACTCTATATAGTCTGTTTTTAACGCTCCGGATTTCAGAAAATATTAAATCGGTTTGAAATTTTTCGAAAAAATAACGCATAAAAAAATTTCTTTTTCTTAATTCCAGTTGGATATAACTTGAAAAAAAAAAAAATCAACTTCTTTCATGGGAAAAACTAAAAAAAAAAAAAATATTATTTTATATATAAATCAAATATTCATCATTATATAATTTAGAAGTGATGCATTTTTTTTTTATTTATTACTTTTTGAGATAAAAAAATATCTTTTTTGTTAGGCATAGTTTTTTCTATGGGGATAGTAATGTTCGTTCCATCAATTTGTATATGTAAATATTTTTTGTTTTATTTGGAAAAAGGATACACTGGCAATTACTGTGAAAAATGTGCAGAAAATTATACCAGGGATGCTGTAAAAAACAATAGTTCCTGCTACCCGGTTGTTAATTTAGATGGTGCGCAAAATGACGGTTAGTATATAATTTTTTATTTGAATTAAAATCAAAATTTCAATCTTTTACTAACGAAAAATAATACAAATTTTAGTTTTACGAAAAAAGTATTCTACGCCATATCATCATGTAAAGCCGGGCGATTTCATGATCTTGGAGTGCAGAATGAATCGTAAGGATAATACAGAAGGGTTTATGTGGTATCGAAACGAGGTAGGTGTGCCTTCTAAATGCCAAATTACCAGCTCAATGAAACCCACGTGGGTTAGCTGGCTCTTCTGTCCAAATATGACAATTGAAGACGAAGGAATTTATTCTTGTGAAGCAATTCACGATTCCAAACCATTGTATGCATGGTTTATCGAATCCAAACATGATGTTGCAGTTACTGTGAGAAATGAATCTAATATCTCTATCGAATATTCTTGTTTCTGCTTTGGAGTTACAGAGAATTGCCAAAAAACCAATGTGATTACTAAGCAAAACACTGTTCGACTGTTCTCATTGTCCAACGACGAGACAAATAAGATTCAAAAAATAAACAACAAGACTTTCGACCGCTTGTCCGAAGAAATCACCAGTATGAAGGTTAAATTGTACGGTGGATCGTTTTCATGCAAAATTTTTCTGTCCGATCGAGACATAACTACCACCGTGTACAGTGATCCTCTTGCACTGATGTACGATAAAGACGGTACGCTGCTAGTTTACTATGAAAGTGGAAAATATAAGGAAGATTCAAAGTGGAAAAAAATATCATTTACCGAAGACAATTGGTACGCGATGGATGGAGACAATGCAACTAAAGCGAAGGCTAGTATAGTCGATATTATGAAAGTTTTGGAAAACCTTGATCGAATCTACATCAGAGTGCACTATGATGTCACTTTTCCGGTGCAACGCGATGCCGCGACTCAGTTGTTCACTGTGGAATTGGCAAATGACGGATTGGGTATGCCTTGACATATGGGCAAATGTTCTTGTCCATCAGGTAGAGTATTGTTTTTACAGAATATTTAATTTTTCGTTCGCCTGTGACTGGATAATGTATTTTGTTTAGGGTGCGATGGGATTTACTGCGAGAGTTGTGCGAAAAATTATACCAAGAATCCACTGCAAGCTGTTCCTATCATTCACGATGATGAAAAAACGGTTTTAGAACCATCGGTCAATGCTGAAAAACATTCGGTGTGTATGAATCTATTTTTCGATAATTGTGTGCACAATTCTGAATGAATTTGTCTTGTTGACATCAGAATTTTTGATTTGCATGAATACCTTCGCGCTGCGTAAATTTTTCTGCAGATATTGATATTGCATTTTGGTCTTTTTCTTTTAAATAGATCCCAGCAATACATTTTGATTTATAAACCTCATTCATAATTTCCACGTGTAGTCGACTTTACACTATCAACGCAGCGTGATATATACATCATAAAAAGTCACTTTCAGACGAATAATTGAAGAAGATTTGATTTATTTCACAATATTAAGTAGGGTCGGGAAATTGCAATTTTTTAATGAACAATTTAAAATGACAATAATGGTGCATAAAGTACACGCAGGCAGAACGGTTTGATTCCTCGAACTTAAAGATAATATGGCTGCAGAGCAACTTAATGAATTAATTAATTTGATTCAACTTTTACAAAGATATTTTAATAATATATTTATTGATTTTTTCATGACTACGAAACACAGGGAATTGCACGATATTTTCATCATGTACAAGCTGACACAGCAATGACTTTGGACTGCATACACTCATTGAAGTCGAAATTTGAATGGTATCGAAAGGACGAAAATTTGCCTTCTAAATGTCAATCAATTGTGAAACCTAAGAAATATAATAATCGATGGTGGTCCCAGCTTTATTGTCCGAATATGACAATTGAAGACGAAGGAATCTACGCTTGTAGAAAAGATTTTAATCGAGAACCGAGTGACTACTGGGATATTATCGTCGGTTCTTGTTTCTGCTTCGGACCTACAACTAATTGCAGCCAAAATGCCAACGTGACCATGGAAAGCAAAGAAGTTCAACTGTTTTCCGAATCATCGTCTCCGATTCTTCTTACAGCGACCTACAACCCACAAACAATAATTCCGAATTACACTGTATTCAAAGATGACAATATAGCAGGAGTCTCGCAGTGCAAGGTCAACGGCACAGTTTACTATGCTTTGTCTAAGCAAATTACGGATCTGAAACTCAAATTGTACGGTGGAGCGAGTAAAAAAGATTTTAATCATGCACCGAGTGACTATTGGGATGTTAGTGTAGATTCTTGTTTCTGCTTTGGACCTACAAGTAATTGCAGCCAAAATGCCGAAGTGACTATGGAAAGCAAAGAAGTTCAACTGTTCTCCGGATCATCGTCTCCAATTCTTCTTACAACGACCTACAACCCACAAACAATAATTCCGAATTACACTGTATTCAAAGATGACAATGTAGCAGGAGTCTCGCAGTCCAAGGTCAACGGCACAGTTTACTATGCTTTGTCTAAGCAAATTACTGATCTGAAACTCAAATTGTACGGTGGAGCGCTCACATACGAACTCTTTTCGTTTTTTCAAAAAACAAACATCAAAGATGAAAAAGCACCTCTGGCACTGATGCGCGATGGAGACGGCAAAGTGTTGGTTTACCGTGAAACTGCGACTTACAATAGAAATACGAATTTGAGACGTATATCATTTTCCAAGTACAACTGGCACGCGTTGACTGGAGACAGCGTAACTGACGAGAGCGCCCGTGAAGAGGATGTCATGAGAGTTTTGAGTAATCTCGATGAAATCTACATCAGAGTGCACTACGACGTCAATGATTTTATAACACGCTATGCTCAAGTTGATTTATCCTCTGTGATATTTGTAAATGACGGATTAGACATGCCTTCGTCCAACGGAAAGTGTTTCTGTCCAGCAGGTACAGTAATGTTTTCAAATAAGTGCAGTAAATATTTTGTTGGTACGTGTCTATATCTTGTGATTTGTTTTCAGGCTACACTGGAAACTATTGCGAGAGATGTGCGGCAAATTATACGGGAAATCCAGTGAAAAATATAATATGTGTCAAATGTGGAACGTAATCCAATAATTCAAATAAGATGACCGGAAATTATTTTGATTTATTTATTTTCGTTTTATTTTTCGGTTTGAAATATCCAACTTTTTCATCTATTGTATATTAATTTAACAAATGTTTCTCAGTCCAAAAATTTCAAGTTTAGCTTAAATTTATACTTACTTTATTGCAGTTTCGTATACATTTTTACTGTTTATTATTTAATAATAGGATGCTAATCATGAAGCTTTCCGCAAAACCAACTTATCATCAAATGTGCCGACACGTTACTTGATTTCTCAATTTTTATTTTACATAAAAAGTCTTAAAAATAGAAATAAAATTGGCTTTTTTTGGTGACGAAAATTATCTAGCAATTCATGGAATAGTATCAAGGAAAAACGGTTTTCTGTGCAACGGAAGGAGAATTCCACTTTCAAAGGTATGTGACGGACATTTTGATTGCAACGACGGAACCGATGAAATGTGCAATCCTGGACCATGTGGCGAAATTAACCAGTGTCGATGTTCACTTACCGATCAGTGTATCCAACGGAACCATTCACATTACTTCCTGTTTACCAACATGACGAATGTCCATATCCAAGTAAATTCCGGAGATTCAATGACTTTGGAGTGTCCAATAAGGCTTAAAGAAACTATAAAAGTGATAAACTGGTATCGAAACAACATGGGTGTACCTACTAAATGCCAAGTTTTAACTAATCCAACTAAGTCTAACCGAGTCTCCGGGTTGCACTGTCGAAATATGATGAATGACGCGGGAGTCTACACTTGTGAACAATATTATACCAGTTACTTTACAACGCCTATCCTTATGGATATCAAAGTTCTGTTAAATAATACGTCGGATGCTTCAAGAAGCGATTCTTGCTTCTGCTTTGGTGTTGCACACAGTTGCCAGCCTATTAATAAGACATTGTCATATTATCAACCAGTTGGAACATTTTCTGACTCGTTGCCTCCTATCCTCTTGTCTACAAAGGACGCAGGGAAGACGATAATCACAAATTACACGATATTTGAGGGTATGGACCAAATTAAGATTTTCAAAACGAACGTCAATGGTTCAATTTTCTATCCTTTATCCAACAAAATCACTGGAAGAAAACTCAAATTGTATCAGGGAGTATTACACGTAGATGAACATTCACAGAATGACTCAATTATCCAAGATGACAATTCCCCGTTGGCACTGATGCACGGAGATGGTAAAGTTCTAGCTTATTATGAACGCGGAATTTATAATAGAAATTCTCATCAAAGAAGGCTATCATTTTCTAAGAATAACTGGCATTTTTTACATGGAGACAAAGTTGACAAAGAGAGCGTCAGTGAAGAAGATATCATGAGAGTTCTAAATAATCTTGATACAATTTACATCAAATTGATTTTTATTGCGAAATATGTTGAAAAAGTTTTGAGTGACTCTCAATTATTTTTTTTCGACTTTGAAAGTTCCGTTTCCAAGGTTAGAGCTCTTTCTATTAACAAGTGCTCTTGTCCAGCAGGTACAGTATACAGAATACAATTTTTAAGCGGTTATATCCAGTTGCAAGGTTGAAAAAAGACGTTTTTCATGAATTTCTTGTGATACAGTATTTTATTTCACACAAACAAAGAGTATTTGTGTTACGAGTGGCAATAGTACATTCCGGACAGGCAAAAAAATGATATTTTTTCAACTTTTAAACTGGATATAACCCTTCACGAAAGGTACGCAGAATTTGCTATGGGGATTATGAAGGAATATCGTGGTTTTTTTAGGGTACGCTGGAAATTACTGCGAGAAATGTGCTGACCAATATTCCAGGGATTCAGAGGAACACAAGTTTTGCCTTCCTGTCAATCATTACGAAGATGGAGAAAATGTTACAGTGCAAAATGAAAGCCCAGCACCGGTGTCGACCACTCCGAAATCGCCTGAAAAAAGTGATGCTTCAAATGACACGATCGTGACTACTCCACCATCTAAATCAGGCCCCAATTCCGCCCAGTTTCTGAGCAGTTGTAACTTCGACTATCTGATACTGTACTTTTGCAGTCTGTGCTGCTCGATTTTGAGGCACAGATTTACATGGAGACAAAGTTGACAAAGAGAGCGTCAGTGAAGAAGATATCATGAGAGTTCTAAATAATCTTGATACAATTTACATCAAATTGATTTTTATTGCGAAATATGTTGAAAAAGTTTTGAGTGACTCTCAATTATTTTTTTTCGACTTTGAAAGTTCCGTTTCCAAGGTTAGAGCTCTTTCTATTAACAAGTGCTCTTGTCCAGCAGGTACAGTATACAGAATACAATTTTTAAGCGGTTATATCCAGTTGCAAGGTTGAAAAAAGACGTTTTTCATGAATTTCTTGTGATACAGTATTTTATTTCACACAAACAAAGAGTATTTGTGTTACGAGTGGCAATAGTACATTCCGGACAGGCAAAAAAATGATATTTTTTCAACTTTTAAACTGGATATAACCCTTCACGAAAGGTACGCAGAATTTGCTATGGGGATTATGAAGGAATATCGTGGTTTTTTTAGGGTACGCTGGAAATTACTGCGAGAAATGTGCTGACCAATATTCCAGGGATTCAGAGGAACACAAGTTTTGCCTTCCTGTCAATCATTACGAAGATGGAGAAAATGTTACAGTGCAAAATGAAAGCCCAGCACCGGTGTCGACCACTCCGAAATCGCCTGAAAAAAGTGATGCTTCAAATGACACGATCGTGACTACTCCACCATCTAAATCAGGCCCCAATTCCGCCCAGTTTCTGAGCAGTTGTAACTTCGACTATCTGATACTGTACTTTTGCAGTCTGTGCTGCTCGATTTTGAGGCACAGATTTGTTTAATTTCCTTTTCAACATCATACTAAACGGGTACTAAGAGGCTGATAGTGAATACTATATTGAATTAATAATACTGTTATAAAAAATTCAGTGTTCAATGTTAAAAAAAAATCGATGCAATTTTCATGGCCTGAAATTTATTTTCATCAATGTCAATGATTATGCGTTTACTTATAATCAATCGGTATAATAGATGACGCGGTGTGTCATTAGAATTTTGATTTCTTCATTCATATTTTATCCAGAAAATGAAATAATTTAGAAAAAAAAAAATTTATCATAAATAATCAGTTGAACTCATTTTGTTATTTATTGGCGATATTTGCACTGAAAATACATCAATTCAGACTTCAATTTATCCAATTTTAATTTTATTTAAACGTTATTATTTTTCGGATGGAGTTAATTAAAGAATGACATTCTGAGTATCTTAAATTTTCGGAATTCTTCATATAAATAAAACATTCCCACTTTTGAAGATTAATTATATTTTTTTTTAATTAATTTGTGTCCTGAAATTTTACATGTCGACATCAGAATTTTTTATTTTTTATTTGCATAAATTTTTCCGTAGTTATTAATAGTCTATTTTGGTGTTTCTTTTTAAAATAAATTCCAGCGAGTGATTTTTATCTATATAAACACCATCGGTAATTTCCATATATAGACGACTTTAAATTATCAACGCTGCGCGATATACATCATAAAAGTCACTTTCAGAACAATAATTGAAAAAAGTATTGATATATTTTTTTATGTGTATGAGGAATAAAATAAGTTAGGCTGGAATCAAATAAATTCAGGTAAATAAATATTTTTAATTTGAAAGAATATAAGAGGCCAACTGAAATGAAGCTATTTCGACTTTAGAACAATCAGACACGAAAAAAAAAAAATATCGATAAGTTAGAAAACAAAAAAATAAAACAATAAAATTCCCATCGAGATAAGTTTAGATAAAAAAATTTTCGTTCCAGAAATAGACGTGTTATCAGGTTCAGCAGTGACCTCGATAGAAAAAAAAACCACCGAAACGAAGTAATGAAAAAGACAAGAAAAAACTCCGTGTTAATAATACAATGTTTAATTTACAAGGTCGAATTGATGATTAAAATTTCCATTTTGTTTATATGATCGTTATCATTTTTAAAATTGAATATTGATATATTTTTCGAAAAACAGGATATCTCGGCGATAAATGGAAAAATCGATGTGAATAAATATAAAAAATGAAGGTTCGTACAGATTAATCGCGTTTTATTTAACAACTGCACTTTTCTATGAATAAACATCTTGTTTTTCAAGCAGGTGATAACTATTTTCGGTGCGAAAGGGGAGAAATGATCCCATTTTTAAAAGTATGCGACGGACGTATTGACTGTAACAACGGAAGAGATGAAATATGTCATCCTGGGAAATGTGGTGATGTCAACAAGTGTCAGTGTGCACACACTAATCAATGCATCAAACGCAATCAATCGCACTTTTACCTATACAACTCGGAGGATTACTCAAAGTCTAGAATGCACGTGAACCCCGGAGATTCCATGGTCTTGGAGTGTCGATTATCCGATGATTACGTTGAATTCGGTGATTCCTGGTATCAAAACGACATGAATGTTCCTGAAAAATGCCATATTACTGATCCAACAAAATCTGATCCGGTTTCCCGACTGCACTGTCCAAACATGACATCCGTTCACGAAAGAGTCTAGCTACTCTTGCAAACGTATGTACGGCTCTATCGATATTGGAATTGTGCGAAATGCAATGATGGTTGAAGAAGAACCTTCTTTGCTTTTGTTTTGAAGCTACAATTAGTTGCGAACATTCCAACGCTACCGTCAGCTTCTCGTCCTATTCAAATTTTGATGCATGGTTACCTCCTGCTGTTTTCAAAATTCAAGACAACCCACTAACTTTATCACTAAATGAATCGATGTCACCCGAGAAAAATAATCCGGTTTATTACCCCTTGTCAGAAGAAATGCGTGGGAATAAGCTGGAGTTGTTTGGTGGATTCATTCTATACGACCCACAGACTGCGCAGAGTGCTGGGAATCATACGAAAAATGTGAGGAGTCCCCTTGCAGTGATGCGTGGAGATGATAAAGACCTGCTTTACTATACAACTTATAATAGCACGTTGAGGTACAAAAAACTGTCATTCTCACCCTCGGATTGGTATATTTTGAGCAAGGACAGAGAAACCAAAAGGGCAACTGCTCCCGATGTCATGGCAGTTTTGAGAAATCTGACTCGCATTTACGTCAGATTAAACTGCGATAACTGTACAAATAATGAGTTGGAAAGTCGTGTTCTAGTGTACAAGATCGACTATTGGGAAAGTGGGGTATTCTCATACATTTTGGCAAATACTCTTGTCCACCAGGTACGCTATGGTTTTGAATAAGTTTTACTGAATTTTTGGATTCAATTTGAGTTTTTGATTTATTTAGAATATGCTGGGACCTACTGTGAAAGCTGTGCTGCAAATTATACCAGGGCGAATCCACCGAAGAATAATTCCTGTGTTCCCGTTATAAAAAATGATGAAAAAAACAATAATGTAAATTTTTTGATATGTCGTAGTTGTTTAGAACAAATTTATTGATTTTTTTGAGTATTCGAGCATAAAAAATTAGGAAAAAAATGTTTTTCCTCAAAGTTAACAGTTGATTACCTCGAATATTCAATTTAAAAGTTGAATATCGTGATTATTCCGGGTTTTCACCAGCAGAGATATGAGTACGCCAACTACAATGATTTCACTGACAACAGGCAATTGTTCATTTCATCATCACGTGCTTAATTTTTGTTCAGAAGCTTCGATTACCATGTTCTGTACTTTTGCAGTTTTTTCTGCTCGATTTTGTGATGTAGAAATGTTGGAAATTCAAGTCTGGAACAATTAATAGAACGATAAAGATATAATTATCATGATAATTATATCTGTATGTTTTAAATGAAAATAAATTATTTGAGCGTTTTCTACCGTGAACGTTTGATACCATTTTTTCAACGGTAAGAAGTGTGTTGGCTTTAATCCACTGTGTAGGTGCCTCGAATCAAAGCTGTACTGGTATCACTCGGTGTCGGACCATCGTAGCAAGTGCTTTTCAGTAAATCACTCGACGGTTCACTTTGATTCTTCAGAAGAACTTAACGAGTTTTTTCGATTACAAAAATGGTTTTAATTCAGAGGACCATTACAGTCGCAGTGGTCCTGACTCTGCTGCTTTTATCGGGTCGTCAGGACGCAGCAAATGCCCTGGTGAGTACTTGACATCAACAACAGACTTTGTTCCGATATTGCCGATCGTTTGGAGTAAAAATTGTGGATAAAATAAATGCGTAGAATGTATGAAGTGTCCGCTTATATATGAGTTCAACAAAAATATCCTGCAGTAACGCCAGTACTTGTCCAATGCTGAATGAATTTCTCTAATGACGATATTGATATCCAACGAGTGAAAAAACTCGTCCAATTAGACGATTTTTTTTTTCAAATCCCTATAGACTACATACTCGGCTTCAAAACCATGTTTCAGATAATGTTGAAGTTTAAAAAATTAAAATTTAATTGATTTTTAATTGTTATTTCCGAAGAATTTTATTATTTTTTTTTTTTTTTAAGTAGATCTACAAATTTTTCGACATTTCTGGTTTTGATGACGTGAATTATTATTATTTTGCTTATTTATAAATGTCGATATATTTTAATTATTTCGTGTAAAAAAGTCGATTATTTTATGGCAGCATAGGAACACTAGCTCGATTATTGGTTGGATAATTAACTCATTGTTTTTTATTGCCCGAAGTAGATTCTAATTTTAACCAATTCCACACAAATTATCACACAGTGCAATAAATCCAATGTTGAGAATGTAAAAAAATCAGTGGGATAAAATTTCAACTGAAAGACGATTAAAAGTATTTTTTTTTTTTTGCACTTAAATATTGTTTTGATCGTTTTTTTTTCTTCGTAAATCATAAATTTAATAACTGTCCATTTGGAGTATTGAACGATAAGAAATGCAGTGAAAAAGTCTATTTTCACGACGGCATAAATAATTACAATGTTGAAAAATCAGGATTTACATGAAATTTTTTATCGTCTGTACAAAGCACAAAATAAAACAAGTCTTGCTGAATTTTGTTTGAAAAATATATGTATTCCAAAATAGTATGACAATCTAGTTGGATATATGCTCATGATAGATTATCTATGAATTTGATTTGAGTTTTCACAAAAGATGTTTCGATAATATATTTATTGATTTTATTAACTATATGGAAAACAGGATATTGCACGATATTTACATCATGTACAACCCGGAGCAACAATGACATTGGAGTGCTTACACCGAAATCGATTAGAAATCAACTGGTATCGAATGGACAAAAATGTGCCTTCTAATTGTCAAATTACCACTCGTGAGATTCACAATAAGGGATGGTGGACCCAGCTTCAATGTTCTAATATGGCAGTTAAAGACGAAGGAATCTACGCTTGTAAAAAATATTACGATGACGGACCGGGTGACTATTGGGATGTTGTTGTAGGTTCTTGTCTCTGCTTTGGACCTACAATTAATTGCGGCCAAAATGCCAAAGTGACTATGGAAAGCAAAGAAGTTCAACTGTTTTCCGAATCATCGTCTCCGATTCTTCTTACAGCGACCTACAACCCACAAACAATAATTCCGAATTACACTGTATTCAAAGATGACAATATAGCAGGAGTCTCGCAGTGCAAGGTCAACGGCACAGTTTACTATGCTTTGTCTAAGCAAATTACGGATCTGAAACTCAAATTGTACGGTGGAGCGCTCACATACGAACTCTTTTCGTTTTTTCGAAAAACAAACATCAAAGATGAAAAAGCACCTCTGGCACTGATACGCGATGGAGACGGCAAAGTGTTGGTTTACCGTGAAACTGGGACTTACAATAGAAATACGAATTTGAGACGTATATCATTTTCCAAGTACAACTGGCACGCGTTGACTGGAGACAGCGTAACTGACGAGAGCGCCCGTGAAGAGGATGTCATGAGAGTTTTGAGTAATCTCGATGAAATCTACATCAGAGTGCACTACGACGTGAATGATTTTATATCCCGCTATGCTCAAGTTGATTTATCCACCGTGAAATTTGTAAATGACGGGTTAGACATGCCTTCGTCCAACGGAAAGTGTTCCTGTCCAGCAGGTACAGTAATGTTTTCAAATAAGTACTTACAGTATTGTTGGTACGTGTCTAAATCTTGTGGCTTGTTGTTAGGATACACTGGAAACTATTGCGAGAGATGTGCGGCAAATTATACGGGAAATCCAGTAAAAAACAGTTCGATTTGAGACGTATATCATTTTCCAAGTACAACTGGCACGCGTTGACTGGAGACAGCGTAACTGACGAGAGCGCCCGTGAAGAGGATGTCATGAGAGTTTTGAGTAATCTCGATGAAATCTACATCAGAGTGCACTACGACGTCAATGATTTTATATCCCGCTATGCTCAAGTTGATTTATCCACCGTGAAATTTGTAAATGACGGGTTAGACATGCCTTCGTCCAACGGAAAGTGTTCCTGTCCAGCAGGTACAGTAATGTTTTCAAATAAGTACTTACAGTATTGTTGGTACGTGTCTAAATCTTGTGGCTTGTTGTTAGGATACACTGGAAACTATTGCGAGAGATGTGCGGCAAATTATACGGGAAATCCAGTAAAAAACAGTTCGTGTAAACTAGTTCCAGAAGCTGACAGACTAAACTACACTGTAAACTCTGCGGTAAGCATAAATTTGTTTATGATTGAAAAAACAGAACTCCAAAAGTTTAAAAAGTATACTGTATTCAATTCTCAAATGTGGAAAGTAATGAATAATTTAAATTAGATGTTCGGAAATGGTACACATCTATAAATTTTTATTTGGTATGTTTCGATTCTAAATATATCCCACTTTATTTAGTTAAAAAATCGGAATTTAGGCTACAATGTTTACTCCATTGCATTTTCAATTCAATTTTGGGTGTTTACTAATCGATTTTTTGCGTTATTTGAAAACAGAATGATAAAGACGATGCTTCTGGCAAAACAAACTTGTCATCAACTGTGCAGACGGAAAGTGAGTAGATTCATTAATTTTTATTTTATACAAAAAATCCTTTATTCTATAAAAAAGTCGTTTTTCATAAAAAATCATTTTACAATTCATGAAATAGTGTCGAACAAAGACAGTTTTCTATGCAACGGAAGGAGGATTCCATTTTCTAAGGCATGTGACGGACATTTTGATTGCAATGACGGACGCGATGAAATATGTAATCCTAGAAAATGTGAAATCAATCAGTGCCGATGTTCACGTACTAAACAGTGTATCCAACGCAACCAATCACATTTCTTCCTGTACGAAGATATCGAAACTCATATCAAAGTAAATTCCGGAGATTCAATGATTTTGGAGTGTCCAATAAGGATTGATCATCCCTTGATTGTGATTAACTGGTATCGAAACAACATGGGTGTACCTGCTAAATGCCAAGTTTTTACTAATCCAACAAAGCCCAACCGAGTTTCCCGATTGCACTGTCGAAATATGACAATCAATGACGCGGGAGTCTACACTTGTGACAAATATTATTTCTACACTCGCAATGTGACGTTTCATCGATATATGGATGTCGAAGTTTTTGTGAATGATACGTCTGCTTCAAAAAAAGATTCTTGCTTCTGCTTTGGTGTTGCAAATAGTTGCCGGCCTATTAAGAAGCCATTATCAAATTATCAACCAGTTGAACCATTTTCTGACTCGTTGCCGCCTATTCTTTTATCTACAAAGGACACATGGAAGACAATAATCTCAAATTACACGATATTTGAGGGTATGAATGGAAGTACGATTTTTCAAACGAACGTCAACGGTATAATTTTCTACCCTTTATCTCAAGACATTACCAGAAGGAGACTAGAATTGTATCAGGGAGTACTACACGTCGATGAATTTTTACGGAATGACTCACTCATCCAAAACGAGAATTCTCCGTTGGCACTGATGCACGGAGATGGTAAAGTTCTAGTTTATTATGAACGTGGAATTTATAATAGAAATTCGCATCGCAGAAGACTATCATTTTCTAAACAAAACTGGCATGTTTTGCATGGAGACAAAGTTGACAAAGAGAGCGTCAGTGAAGAAGATATCATGAGAGTTCTAAATAATCTTGATACAATTTACATCAAATTGATTTTTATTGCGAAATATGTTGAAAAAGTTTTGAGTGACTCTCAATTATTTTTTTTCGACTTTGAAAGTTCCGTTTCCAAGGTTAGAGCTCTTTCTATTAACAAGTGCTCTTGTCCAGCAGGTACAGTATACAGAATACAATTTTTAAGCGGTTATATCCAGTTGCAAGGTTGAAAAAAGACGTTTTTCATGAATTTCTTGTGATACAGTATTTTATTTCACACAAACAAAGAGTATTTGTGTTACGAGTGGCAATAGTACATTCCGGACAGGCAAAAAAATGATATTTTTTCAACTTTTAAACTGGATATAACCCTTCACGAAAGGTACGCAGAATTTGCTATGGGGATTATGAAGGAATATCGTGGTTTTTTTAGGGTACGCTGGAAATTACTGCGAGAAATGTGCTGACCAATATTCCAGGGATTCAGAGGAACACAAGTTTTGCCTTCCTGTCAATCATTACGAAGATGGAGAAAATGTTACAGTGCAAAATGAAAGCCCAGCACCGGTGTCGACCACTCCGAAATCGCCTGAAAAAAGTGATGCTTCAAATGACACGATCGTGACTACTCCACCATCTAAATCAGGCCCCAATTCCGCCCAGTTTCTGAGCAGTTGTAACTTCGACTATCTGATACTGTACTTTTGCAGTCTGTGCTGCTCGATTTTGAGGCACAGATTT
>MVJL01010752.1:0-19659 GCA_002156465.1 Macrocentrus cingulum
GTATTTGCGCTATATAATTTGTTAATTATTTTATGTTTATTTTCCACGTGTTCAAAAAAGAATTTCGTATTGTAAATTATTTGTTTCGTCCGTCAATTCGCCAACGACAACCGATAGACACACTACGGAGCGATTCACCACTGTATTCTTGCTTAAACTCTCCCACCGGACACGCTAGCGGTTAAAGCAGATAGCACTGAAGAAAGCGAGATGCATAGGTCTACCATTATTACCATAAGGTAATCCGGTCTTTTATCGAGCTTCTTTTTCCCACGCCTGCATATCGGCGCTGGTGGATTGAGCACTGCTGATTGAACAACGACGGAATACGGAAATCGATAAGACAATGGACTCGCAGCGTAGTCAATGCTACTAATTACGATGTAATATTCGATTTATTTGGCTGATAAACCAAGGTCGAATCTGCTTGTGAGTGTGTATGAATTTCTATGAGTGTAGCATTTCACGCTACGAGTAAGAACGAGTATGAAAGTGTAATTCGCTGCGCTGTTCCTGCAAATGGTATTAGCTCGTGATTATGTGGCGTTAAAAAATTATCTTATTGAATTTTTTGCATGAAAATTCGTAAAATGATTTATTGTTTGTTTCTTCCACTGTATTTCTCATATACATCGATTATCTTCTTGATAATCAACGTCATTCGCCCTGAAATCTCTCTTATTTTCTTGTTTACCAGCTTTAGCGTTGCCGCTGGCTGTCGCGGAGAAGATCGTGAGGATATTTAGGTTGTTTTCAAGTGAAACAACCTGGCGTCCAACGAATAAGGTAATCCGGTATTTTTTTCAGGAGATAAGCCGCCGAAATTAGCCACAAAATAGCCACTCAGTGCCCCTTGCACTCCGCTTGCTCCGCGCCGTCACACGGCTCGCACCTAGCGGTCACCGTAGTAGGCGGTAGGATCGGGGGCAGGAGTGGGAGCTCTACAGTAACCTGTACACTACTGACTTCATTGAAGCCGCTCAGAAGTCATGAATAATAAGGATTTATTTAGTGCAGTTTGTGTTTTTCAGATCTGGCTTCATGTAAGCTTTTGGAGCACCGCGATTTATTATTTTCAGCCCATCAAAAGTCTGATTTAGCGTTTGGAAAAGCATAAAATGAGAAACTCAGGAAAACGATGATAAATTCTGCCATTTAACCAACAAATCTTTAGCGAAGCCTATTGGTGCAATGTCAAAATTCCATCCGCTAGAGTATTATTATCAACTGGGGGTTACTTCACGTCAAAATCGGAAAAAATCTAAAGTACCGTATGTCGTAACTAAAACAACGAAAGTAGAGCATATTCCTCATGTTTTTCCGCTCTCCAGATTTGTTATACGATCTTTTATTTCAATTTTAACAATCCAGAAGCATGTAATAGTCTTCTAGCGAACTTGAGCTGAAACCCCAAAATTATACGTGCAGTCATATTTTTCTGCAAACTACTTGCATTTTATTTTAATTCCTTTATTATTTTTTTTTGCAGAACCAAGAAAACAAATCGCAATGCTTTTCTTAAATTTCTAGCATGGGATGACAGAAATTTGTTGGATATCTGGAGTTACAAAAAAAAATTGGTGTCATGACTACAGCGCGCCTCTGATGCTAAATCATTTACATCTAAACAAGGCTCGGTATCACGTGAGCTCGTTGTCAAATGAAAAAAATGAGATTAATCCGACTCTAAATAAAGAAGATGAAGTCCCCATGTTGGACGACGATGTTGTAGTGAAAGAATAAACGACGACGGAACAAAGAAAGCAATATGCACTTGATTTTCCTATGCTTCCATGGTTTGTAACACGAGAAGTTCCTTCTCGAAGAAGAAAATTTTTTTGTAAGCATGCCAATGAGAACCGGCATCCGCTTTCAATAATCTGCAGTTCGAAAGAAGCTGCAAAGTGCGAGTGTACACGGGATACAATTACCCTATTAAAAAAAAAATCAAGTACTTCAGGCCAGATTCAAGGCACTTGTACGAGCTTTGGAAAAATATGACTCGCTAGGTACTCTCAACGACAACAAGCACGCATCACATCTTACACTTACCAATTTGATTGTGTTACAGCGGTAAATACATGTCCAAAGACCATTTTTATTTTCCCTAGCCACCTTTTATTTTGAATTCCGAAACGTGGCGGGCTAACAGTATTTCCCAATTATATTTATCTCAAGTTTATGAAATTGGTCAGTGATTTCAACGTTTCTAGCGTCGCCACTGATTAATTTTATATTTACGTCAGGACTCTTTACTTTTTCGATTATTATTCAAGAACAAATCTATGATAAAAGTTGCCGACATTGCTCTTCATCCGGTACTTGTCTTAACTCGAGTGGTAGTTTGTGGATCTTCAGCTTCTTTCATCCGCCAAATAATGTGGAATTCCCTCTAACTTCCTATACTACTACTGTCTGAACCCCAAATAGAATAAAATAGAAAAAAAACAACAACTAAGCTGGACTTGAACCTACGAACACAGCCGTTGCGTACGTTGCTAACGAGGCTATTTCTTCGCTCAAATGAATGGAAACTGATTTAGTATAGAAGCTAAATCTTTAAATTTTTCTTTTATTTAATCGACTAGCCATCAAATGCTATTATATCAAAGGGTGAACACTCTAAGAGAAAACTACCATTGTACAAAATTTTGTTCCGAGCTCATCACCAACGTTTTCTCCGCTGAGAACAACGAGCTCTGATAATCGAATAGGGACGGCGAATGGGTACGCTATATTTAGGGGCGACCAGAGCCCTGAAATTTTTGAAAATTTTAATTGCACGATGGAGAATTAAAACGGAGACTTTAAAGGGAAGAGATTTTTTTGTAAATATATACCGATTATAGTCATTTTTATTGATGTGTTGGAGAATACCATTGATTCGTTTTATAATAATTTAACTATGTTTCCAGAAATACAAAAAAAAATACTTGCAATCAAATTTTAAGAAAAATTAAAGCTTTTGCATATTATTAAAATGTATGTACACAGCTATTCGCCTGGGCTGCGTGACAATGATGTTGCAGGGCAGTTTTTTCTCCTAGCGCGATTCAAGAATATACTGAGGAACCTGCGTAGCTTGTTCCTGCGCCCCAAATTGCACAAGGTTTTGCAGACAAGCTCGATAAATGTGGATCTCTCGCTCAGCCTGGGTCTCCTGTAATTCAAGCAGCTGCCAACGTCGAATTTCGACAGCAACATAAAGCACCACTGTTAGAGCTTGTAGAGAGCTCAACGATCGTCTGGTACATCTGCAAAAACGTTATAGTCATGGATCCACTAGCCAATGCACGATGTCAGCAGCACTAGCAGCAGCAGCAGCAATCCCCAGAGCAAATGCCGCAGCAGCACGCCGAGCAGCAAGTCCAAGACCCAGTTCACCAGCAAATTTCACAGTATAACCAGCAGCAATATCAAGACCAACGCCCACAACAAGTTCAGCAGCAAGTCTAAAATCAAAACCAACATCAGAAACGTCCGCAAGAAGTCCATCAGCAACAACGCCAGCAGTGGGCCCCACAAAATGCAGAACAATTACACGTCCCGCAGCATTATAATATACCAATGCAACCTGTAGATCTACAGTGGGGACCGTTTCCAAAATGGTAGGAGGGATTTCGTGGCAGATGTATGCCCTATAGTATGAGATCCCGCGACATCAAAACGTGCCCTTGTGTTATTCGTTGCAATCATGATTTATTCGATAGATCATGATCCAACGTAGTCATCCCCCCATGGTTGCCACCCCTGATAAAGTTGCTAATATTTTTAAAAAAATTTTGAATCCACCCCTGTTTGTTGATGAATACCCCCTTCGGCTATTCGATTGAAACCTTTTTTATTGTACAGAGCATGCACTCGAGAAGATATTTCACCAGGGTTGCCATGCCCCGGGTGGTTGCAAGTCCGGGTTGCCAAAGGTCAAAGTCAACGCGCGCTGGAGAAATACGGTCCTATCGGCTATTCGAACGAATCGCGCATCAAATTGTAGAGAATTTAAAACCATTTCAAGCAGTCAAGGGTTGCCTAGGCAAAACGGGTTTTAACACAGGGTTGCCGAGCCCCAAAAGTCGTGCGGACGGCGCGCCGGCACTCCACGCGCGCGAGAGCGAGAGAGATAGCGCGCGCGGCCTTTTTCGTGCGTCAGACGAGGATGGGTGATGTGTATAGCAGAGACTAACGAGTTCAACAATGTCATTTTTTTTCCTATAATATACATAATCAAGCTTGAAAAAACATAAAACAAGTATATTAAACCTAAAACATGAATTTTTGCAATGATTACATATAATTATACATGAAAACATGAAATAAATAATAGAATTAATCACTTCATTATCTTAATAGTGGAATGATTGATCAGTGGTGAGTAATTAATTTTCGATCATTTATTTATCCAAAACGCGACTTTTATTACATTAGTTAAATGCTACAAATTTTCAAACGTCCACGATTATTTTTTAACAATAGATTTATTATTCATAAGTATATAATATAAGTATATAATTAGAAAAATGCATGAAAGAAATAGAAAATTCTTATTCACTAGTACTATTTTCTACTTCGGGATCTGAGTCATCTTCCGTCTCAATTTCATACTCCGAATTCATTTCAGACTCGTCAGAGCTGTAATTTTCTGTTTCATTATCAACTACATTATCATCAACTTCATTATCTTGTTCATCAATGCATACGCTCAATACATCTTCAACTTGTAAAGGAGTCGGATCGCCAATAAAAGGAGTTGGTTTTAAATAGTCATCTACAAACCAACCGAACATATACGGTTGTTCAACGATACACTTCGGTTCTGTCGCATTTAACCAAATTTTATTGACAAAAATCGTTCGAAGCATTTTTTGTTGCAGGGACATCCAGCACGGTGGAATTTGACTTGAATCAAAACCTTTTATTTTTTTCAAAAATTTTTCTGTTGTACCTTTAGTAGAATACATGTTTTCAAAAATTAAATACCTCGCGTGATTTACACTTTCGCAGTTTTTAATTCCGTACAACAACGACGTGAATTCCTGCACAGCGCTGGTTTTCACGCTGTCAATGACGTCCGTAAGTGCAGTTAACGAAGCAAAAACTTTTTGAAATTTCTCATTACTCGAAAATACCTTGAATGGTCTAATCTTGCCCTTATTATAGAAGGCAGCCGTATAGTCACAGCCAGTGAATGCATGGAACGCTGGTAAACTGAGACATAATGTAGGACCTAAGCTTGCTGCCAACTCAGTGCAATTGATACAATCTTCTTCTCTTTTCCTACCTTTTTTTGACATTGACCCAGCTAACCAAATTTCTCTGCCTGGAAGACGATTAATATTCCCTAATATAATAATCAGGACATCCGTATCAGTTGCTTTAACCAAGATTTTTGACTGTGCTGATGTTTTACTAATATGAAACGCTATTCGAGTGTCAGCTTCTTCGTGCTCGCAGGCTAAATGGGTCTCATCAGTCTTGCAGACGACATTATTCAGCGAATAGAATGAGAAACATTTTTCGTCTACGGTAATAAAGACTTTTTTGTTGCCCAATATGAAATGGAAGGCATCGTTCTCCCAGTACTCTGCCAAAAACTTGACTACAGCTTCTTTAAACCGATAATTTTTCAGACTGGCCAAAAAATTATTTGGACGCGGCTGTAGTGGACCTTTTATAACATATTCATCGTTGACTTCTGACCGACTTCGGCGTTCACAATCTTTTATGGAAGGAGTCATGTATCTATCAAATACTGTATGTATTTCGGCAGCTGATGTAGCACAGAGTTTTATCAAGATAGATTCCGCGAGTTTTCCAAACGTCAGAGGCAGGGATGATCCGATCAGATGCAAAAAATAAAATCCGTCAATGATTTCAATATCGACGCGACCAGGATTTGTCGATTGAACGTGCGATTTTAATTCTCTAGCCAAGGCAGACTTGTCTGTTTTGCACATCTCGCCTGAGCACTGGAAAAGCGCGGGTGGAAGAGGCGCTAACGGAAAAGATAGACAACGTTGAATATTGACTTTTTTTTGTGAAGCAATTGCCAGTAATCGCCCAAAAATGTCTCTTTCCATTTTGATAAGAGCTTGCTTCGACTTATCTCGATTCGTGACTGTTTTTTTTGCACACTGTGAAGCGAAATTTATTATATTAGTTTTTTTAATTCGTGCTCGAAATCGCTCGGGATTTGCAATGCATTCAGAAATAAACTCGCATTTTTGGGAATTTCCCAACGTAGTAATATTTAGAAGGAAGTTAGCTACCTCTTCTGACGCTGCTTTTCCGGTAAAGATGTTAAATAATAATGTCTTATCGATGTTTTCATCAAAAGGATTCACTGAGCTATTGATCGTTTCTATAATCTTATCCAATTGCTCACTATCTTTTACAATTCGATTTTTATGCAAAGAGTGTGAAATATCATCTTTAGATATCAAACCTACATCGTCTTTGACAGCTGTTAAAATTTTGGTTCGCATACTATGACTGAGTGACCATCGTTTACGAGCAGAAATGGAATTCGTGAAGTGGACAACACCAGTCAAAGTGTTTCCAGCATCTGCGTTTATTGTTTGTTCTAGAGTCAAGTCCACGGGCAATCGGCTGAGTCTTCCGTTCGTACGTCTGACACCAAAAGCTCCGCGACTAAACTCAGCCAGCAAAGACGAGTTTTCTTGTTTTAATTTTATCAAGTTACTCAAGTATAGGACTGACCTACCCACCTGGCATAATGGAGCTGATTAAATACAAAGAATAAGTCGATGAGTTCTTAAATTGAAGTTGTGTACAAATCAAAACTGCTGGAACGAATCGCTCGCGAAAAGCGTAAGAACACGTTTATCAGCTGAGAATATTGAAAATAATATTGGGCTGTTTTACCATGCTCGCCTTCAAGCGTTGCTCTACAATACTGTTTATAATCTTCCATTGCTTCTTTTAAATTGTCTGTTAGAACGATTGGCTCATTAACATCAACTGGCAAGCTCAACATTTCGATCAAATCGTCTGTCAGTAAATTTCCATCCAATTCACGAGTTGATAGGTATTGTTCAAAATGCAGATTTTGTAAAGCAGTAGAAATAAGTGGGTGGATTCGTTTGCATCGATTGTAGTGTTTGCTATACAAGAAGCTATTTTTAGACCCAGCAGCTAAAACACCAGCTTCGACAGCAATCTCAGCTAAACCACTCAAGTCAATGTATTTTCCAATCGCTCTGAAGAATGACATTTGCATATGAAATGCTCCTAAGTTGACGAAAATGTTGTCAAATCTAGGGCTCTCATTTTGTTGAATTGTCATGGCTATTGTAGCGATAGCTAGATCATATGTAACGATTATCTTTTCTTGACCACATGCTTCAGCAATTTCACTGGTTAAAATGAGAGTTCGATGAACCACAGCCTCTGACGTTGGAGAAGCATTGATTGGCGATAAGTATTCGATGTTTTGCACTTCGCTTGAATCGATAGAGATTTTACAGTTAAAACCCAACCACATAGGGATAGAATCAACCAATGACAATGTCATAACCCAGAGCAAGTCTTTATCTACAGCAATCTCTTTAGAAACCCGGCCTGCTTCCAGAACCGTCAACATCGAATCAACGGGTAATAATGCCATACCTGCATCGGGTTTTTTATAATACGGCGCTACTTCCTGTGAAGCTTCATCGAAACGTGGTCTTCTACGAGACGTTTGCAGCGATTGTTGTCCCGCATCCGAACCAAATGAACTATCCGTGGCGCGACTAACATCTGATTCGCCAGCCTGTGCAGGAAATTGATAAATAATGCCTACTGTATCGTGTAGAGTGTCTTTGCCCGAACCCGTGTCCACGAAACGGTCGAAATTATCGAAAGCAACGTGTGTGCTACGTCCATTATAAGCTACGATGCCAGATGGTAATAAATCATCTTTTTCTTGAGCAGTATACGTCATTTCGGTTTCGATTTCCTCGGCTAAATTGTATCCAATTGTGTGACCATACTTATTCAAAATAGAAAGGACTTTTCGAGAACTGGTAATAGATTTCATAGCTAATCCCAGAGTTAATTGCTTCGATGGTTTTATGTTACCTTTCGATACCGTATAAATCATGTCACTGCATATTGATTTGATGCGAGTGAAATCACTAACTGAATTTTTGCGGCGATTACTTGGCCCTTGAATGACATCACACATAAATTCAAACAACATATCCGGAATTTCACACTCACCTTTGATAACATTGTCTACGGTCACATTTTTTGGAATTTTCTTTTTTTTAAGAGACGTGATGCAATTTCTTAATTCATATGCTACCTCCTGGAATTTCTTGGTATATGCTTTTTCAAGAGACACAGCTGTACTTGCAAGTTGCGCGATACTGAGGTTATGTGAGAAGATAATTTTCTTGTCATAGTTTTCTAGAGAACATTCGATTCTAATACGGTCACCAAAGACAGTCATTATTTTGCGCTCCAATTTTTCGACGCGATAATCCATATCGACATGTTCGCCGCCGCTCAATTCTCGTAAAATAGCTTTGTAACGCGTATACAAGTCGACGAGAAACAGAACACGATTATTTTTGATGACCTCCATCTGTATGACCTCAGAAAGAGATTCAAATGCCAGATTGTGCAATTCTCTTGTTTTATGCCATTCACTGGGTTGAATTGGAGTAGCGAGTCGAGCAATTTTAACACGATATGCTGCGATACAATTGGCGTGATACACTACTGATTCGGATTCTACATTTTCTAATTTTTCAAGCAATACTTGGTCATCAAGTTGTTGTGCTGTGGTCTTTATCAAATTTATTGTGTCATCGGACTTAGCACGGATGACCTGAGCTATTCGATTGCGTATTTTTTTCTTTCCTTTCTCACAAAAAATGCATTCCGAGAATGAGACCGCTTGAGAAGATACTTGCACGGAAGATTGTGAAGTAGGTTCGGATTCGAAAAATACGTCATCCTTTTCCAGATCCAGTCCAGGGCCCAGAGTCTCAGTTTTTTCCGTTGATACACTTGGGTGAGCAGCAACATCCACTGGCAATCCTTCGCTACATTCAGCTACTGATAAATCCTGGAAGGAATATTTCATTTATTTATTCATTTCTGTTTCAATTTTTTTTTTTGGAAATTTTTTATATTTTTGAATTTTTTTTTTTTTTTAGGAATTTTTTTTTTAGAAATTTTTTCAATCCGTGCTTCTATCTGAATTACGACATAATTATCGAGTTGATTTTTAATAAAAAAATTACTATACCGAATCTACTGCTTCAGGAACCGGGATATCTTGTTGTACGTTTCCGTTTCCATCTCCCAAATTCTGTTTCTCCTGAACAATGAATACAAAATATTATTCTTAAACACCAAAGTAGTATCGGACAATAGGCAAATAATGCGTTAATGACCGCGATCGGCGTAAATAGATTTATATACGTACACGTACAGTGGTCGATGATTTAGGCGTCGCCCGTTCATTGGAAGTCGATGGAAAATGCACAGTGTGTGTCGCGTAGAAATCGTCAAACTCGATTTTATTTTTTTTTTCAACACTGTTATCTTTTTATAACATTCCAAGTGATATCCACAAATTTGTCGTGATTCTCTGGTTAGTTGAAGGTCGCCATACTTGTATGTCTTTTGACGACGAAATTCAACCATTAACCAACACTTTTCATATGATTCATCATTAAATTCGATGACTTTACCGTCACTCTCGTTGCACACGAAGCAATGGTTTGAAATTAAAAAGAAATGGTTTGGAGTCTGCAGCTGCGCACTCTTGTTCATCCTCGTCTGACGCACGAAAAAGGCCGCGCGCGCTATCTCTCTCGCTCTCGCGCGCGTGGAGTGCCGGCGCGCCGTCCGCACGACTTTTGGGGCTCGGCAACCCTGTGTTAAAACCCGTTTTGCCTAGGCAACCCTTGACTGCTTGAAATGGTTTTAAATTCTCTACAATTTGATGCGCGATTCGTTCGAATAGCCGATAGGACCGTATTTCTCCCGCGCGCGTTGACTTTGACCTTTGGCAACCCGGACTTGCAACCACCCGGGGCATGGCAACCCTGGTGAAATATCTTCTCGAGTGCATGCTCTGTACAATAAAAAAGGTTTCAATCGAATAGCCGAAGGGGGTATTCATCAACAAACAGGGGTGGATTCAAAATTTTTTTAAAAATATTAGCAACTTTATCAGGGGTGGCAACCATGGGGGGATGACTACGTTGAATCATGATCTATCGAATAAATCAGGATTGCAACGAATAACACAAGGGCACGTTTTGATGTCGCGGGATCTTAGACTACTACATCGCAAGTCATGATGGCGGCGGAGTCGAACGAATGCTTCAACAAGCACTGCCGGAATTGGAAGCTCGGATAGTCAACACGGTGATTAATGCAAAGGCTGCATCGACGCCATCGACGCCTGCACCGATGGTGAGAAAAATATACTTTTAAAAAAACCTATAAAAACTTTTCATTGGTAATTATTGATTTACAGCAAAATATATCTGACACACTGAGGATAGTTGGGTCATAAAGGCATATTGTGAAGGGTGGCGCCCGGTGCCTTACCATGCAGTCCATGGAAGAAAGTAAATCACCAATAAAAATACCTCTTGATAAAACACGCAGCACACTTATACTAAAGCCTATACCACTGAATAATGTAATTAAATGTATTTTAATGCTCAAAGTATAATGTAACCGATGTTTTGTATTTGTAAGTAAATTGATTCACAATTTCAACGTTCTCGTTTTTAAAAGACAGCCTCGCGGAGCAAAGCGGGTGGTCACAGCTAGTAAACGCATAAAAATACGAAATCAACTTTTAAACACATTTGTCAAAACTTATCGTTCTTCACTCCAGCAGGATTTCACCGAATCACTGTACTATATTCACTGATAAATAGTGTTTTATATAAATTTAGCAATCGATCCGTACAATTTAGAAATTTTTTATTTATTTATTAATTTTTCTCTTCCAAAATAGTTGTGTACGAAAATAGAAAAATAAAAAATGCATATAGTTTCGGATGTTTAAAACACCATCACACGATTTTTGCCAAAATCAACCAAGGCAACATTTCCCTTAGGTAGGAGAGTGATTTCCGCAGGCCGATCCATCTTGTAGTCCTCGTTATCTTTCTCTCCAACTGACCAAAGGTGCTCGCTATATTTATCATACACCTGCGCACTGTGGTTCCTCGAATCGGCGACGATGATATATTGCCATCGCTATCAATTACGATACCCTGAGGTATCGCAAGAGCCCATTTTGTTCACTGGCCATTCCGATCGGCATCCAAACGCGTTCGCCAGGAAAATCCGTTGGCTTTTTCATTACCCTGTGGATGTTCAAAATAAGACGTTTTTCTCAACAATAGTCGAAAATTCTCAGATAAAGTTGCTCCAAAGAGATTACTCGCTAAATTTACTACTTTACTTCACTGCAAACCACGGAAACCAGGTGCACAGTAGCCGATCCGATCCTAGTAGTCTTGTTTATGTCTACACACATTACGCAGGAGATAGTGAAGCAATCAAGGTTTAGAATTAGTAATAAAATTAGGATTTTCAATTAATCGTCAGCTCACATGGTAAAGTAGATCAGTCATGAAAACGGCTGAAATTTAATAAATTCGGGCTCATAATTATATTTATTTATTTTTCATTCTCAATAGATAAATATCCTAATTTATTTTCTATCGCTCTGGGTAACTACCCAATTTTTAATTCCACAGAATCTTAATTGAAATTCAACGAAGAAAAAAATTTTCATGGCACAAAGAA
The DNA here is from genome assembly GCA_002156465.1 of Macrocentrus cingulum. NCBI lineage: Eukaryota > Metazoa > Arthropoda > Insecta > Hymenoptera > Braconidae > Macrocentrus > Macrocentrus cingulum. The sequence continues at coordinate 11,791 of MVJL01010752.1, forward strand.
AAATTATCGCACAAAAAAAGTTTAGTGAACATCTTGTAACTATCTAGGGGAAATTATCGACGCTTACTCCAGAGGGTGACAGGCGGCGTGGCGAATCTGTGATACCGACCCAGTATTTGTCGGGGCGGAGAGTGTAAAAAATGGGGGGTTGGAAGGGGTAAATAATTTGAAGTAACTAGACTGAACAGAGACGTTGATACGATTATGATATCTTTCTTAATTTTATCAATTAGGGTTTATCAGGTAAAGAAATGACAGTCATGGATTCATAAAAAGGTGAATATTCAATCAAAATTGTCGGAGCTTATCAACGTCTAATTTAGACAACAGCTGTCAAACCACTCGAGTGTTTTGTTGTTTGAATGCATGTCTTCGCATCCGCGTCGCCATGCATCGAAACAAGTAACCGTTCTATAGGGAGAATCCCGGATAAATAGACTGCGGTCGATAAGCAAAATCCAGAACTTATAACACTACCCTCTTCCAAAGAATTACACCCTCATGATCACAGACAAGGTCTGAAAGTTTTCTTAATAAGAACCTATTCGTCGTAGAATAAAACACCAAAAGATACTAATTGTATTAATCTGACCACTTTTAAATCTTATCACGATTTTAATCCTATCTGGTGAAAAATAAAAAATAAAAGAGTTTGTTATGCCACAAGCGGTATTTACCGCGCGTCTCCATTAATAACACGTGACGTCAATAGGTTAATTGGCCCTGACGTTTTATTTATTAAAACTTTACCTTTTATTATCAAATTTGTCGGGCGCCAGGTTGGGTGTCACCCCCAACCACATCAGGATCTGCCAGCTAAATCAATTAAATCCACTTGAAAACGCAAAAACTAAGATGACGACATTCGCGTGATGACACTCAGCCTTGGCGACCGTCTCTCAACAAGCATATTACCTCCCAGCCAGGATATTGTTCCCACGTATGCTCTTTCGAACCGCACTGCAGACAGCTTTCTTCCCAGAAGGGTCGGATCTGAGTGCATAGGGTCTGCGTCTCCGCTGTCGAAGTATTGATGCGTTTCTTTACTTGCTCGCTTTCAACCATCCGACGAGCGGTCACGAGTACCTCCCGATCGTATGCTTCTTTTGTGATATCCAACGAGATATCTACGTTCCACCTCTCGGGGTGTCTATCCTCCCAAGAAGTCGTCAGCTGGGTTTTCATATAGCGTGAAAGATAGTTGCTAGGATTATACGTCACAATTTTTGTTTCCCATCCACCCGTATGACTCCTTAACGGTCTTTTTGATGGGCTAACCCGCACCCCTCTGCTAACCTGCACCCCTCTAATTCTTTATTCAGCTTATATTGTTTAAACTGTACCCTCAGCTGAAAAAAAATTCGGTCACAGCCTTGACAAGTAATTATTAGGCATATTGTGAAGGGTGGCGCCCGGTGCCTTACCATGCAGTCCATGGAAGAAAGTAAATCACCAATAAAAATACCTCTTGATAAAACACGCAGCACACTTATACTAAAGCCTATACCACTGAATAATGTAATTAAATGTATTTTAATGCTCAAAGTATAATGTAACCGATGTTTTGTATTTGTAAGTAAATTGATTCACAATTTCAACGTTCTCGTTTTTAAAAGACAGCCTCGCGGAGCAAAGCGGGTGGTCACAGCTAGTAAACGCATAAAAATACGAAATCAACTTTTAAACACATTTGTCAAAACTTATCGTTCTTCACTCCAGCAGGATTTCACCGAATCACTGTACTATATTCACTGATAAATAGTGTTTTATATAAATTTAGCAATCGATCCGTACAATTTAGAAATTTTTTATTTATTTATTAATTTTTCTCTTCCAAAATAGTTGTGTACGAAAATAGAAAAATAAAAAATGCATATAGTTTCGGATGTTTAAAACACCATCACACGATTTTTGCCAAAATCAACCAAGGCAACATTTCCCTTAGGTAGGAGAGTGATTTCCGCAGGCCGATCCATCTTGTAGTCCTCGTTATCTTTCTCTCCAACTGACCAAAGGTGCTCGCTATATTTATCATACACCTGCGCACTGTGGTTCCTCGAATCGGCGACGATGATATATTGCCATCGCTATCAATTACGATACCCTGAGGTATCGCAAGAGCCCATTTTGTTCACTGGCCATTCCGATCGGCATCCAAACGCGTTCGCCAGGAAAATCCGTTGGCTTTTTCATTACCCTGTGGATGTTCAAAATAAGACGTTTTTCTCAACAATAGTCGAAAATTCTCAGATAAAGTTGCTCCAAAGAGATTACTCGCTAAATTTACTACTTTACTTCACTGCAAACCACGGAAACCAGGTGCACAGTAGCCGATCCGATCCTAGTAGTCTTGTTTATGTCTACACACATTACGCAGGAGATAGTGAAGCAATCAAGGTTTAGAATTAGTAATAAAATTAGGATTTTCAATTAATCGTCAGCTCACATGGTAAAGTAGATCAGTCATGAAAACGGCTGAAATTTAATAAATTCGGGCTCATAATTATATTTATTTATTTTTCATTCTCAATAGATAAATATCCTAATTTATTTTCTATCGCTCTGGGTAACTACCCAATTTTTAATTCCACAGAATCTTAATTGAAATTCAACGAAGAAAAAAATTTTCATGGCACAAAGAAAAATTATCGCACAAAAAAAGTTTAGTGAACATCTTGTAACTATCTAGGGGAAATTATCGACGCTTACTCCAGAGGGTGACAGGCGGCGTGGCGAATCTGTGATACCGACCCAGTATTTGTCGGGGCGGAGAGTGTAAAAAATGGGGGGTTGGAAGGGGTAAATAATTTGAAGTAACTAGACTGAACAGAGACGTTGATACGATTATGATATCTTTCTTAATTTTATCAATTAGGGTTTATCAGGTAAAGAAATGACAGTCATGGATTCATAAAAAGGTGAATATTCAATCAAAATTGTCGGAGCTTATCAACGTCTAATTTAGACAACAGCTGTCAAACCACTCGAGTGTTTTGTTGTTTGAATGCATGTCTTCGCATCCGCGTCGCCATGCATCGAAACAAGTAACCGTTCTATAGGGAGAATCCCGGATAAATAGACTGCGGTCGATAAGCAAAATCCAGAACTTATAACACTACCCTCTTCCAAAGAATTACACCCTCATGATCACAGACAAGGTCTGAAAGTTTTCTTAATAAGAACCTATTCGTCGTAGAATAAAACACCAAAAGATACTAATTGTATTAATCTGACCACTTTTAAATCTTATCACGATTTTAATCCTATCTGGTGAAAAATAAAAAATAAAAGAGTTTGTTATGCCACAAGCGGTATTTACCGCGCGTCTCCATTAATAACACGTGACGTCAATAGGTTAATTGGCCCTGACGTTTTATTTATTAAAACTTTACCTTTTATTATCAAATTTGTCGGGCGCCAGGTTGGGTGTCACCCCCAACCACATCAGGATCTGCCAGCTAAATCAATTAAATCCACTTGAAAACGCAAAAACTAAGATGACGACATTCGCGTGATGACACTCAGCCTTGGCGACCGTCTCTCAACAAGCATATTACCTCCCAGCCAGGATATTGTTCCCACGTATGCTCTTTCGAACCGCACTGCAGACAGCTTTCTTCCCAGAAGGGTCGGATCTGAGTGCATAGGGTCTGCGTCTCCGCTGTCGAAGTATTGATGCGTTTCTTTACTTGCTCGCTTTCAACCATCCGACGAGCGGTCACGAGTACCTCCCGATCGTATGCTTCTTTTGTGATATCCAACGAGATATCTACGTTCCACCTCTCGGGGTGTCTATCCTCCCAAGAAGTCGTCAGCTGGGTTTTCATATAGCGTGAAAGATAGTTGCTAGGATTATACGTCACAATTTTTGTTTCCCATCCACCCGTATGACTCCTTAACGGTCTTTTTGATGGGCTAACCCGCACCCCTCTGCTAACCTGCACCCCTCTAATTCTTTATTCAGCTTATATTGTTTAAACTGTACCCTCAGCTGAAAAAAAATTCGGTCACAGCCTTGACAAGTAATTATTATTCGAGAGTATTACAAGGAATTATTATTCGAGGCATTACAAGCTCTATATGCTCCTCCCATCGATGACGAAGACACTGACGAAGAAGAAGAATATGCAGAAGTTCCCCCGAAGAAGGCAAGAGTTGAATAAACTGTTTAATTGCACTTCATATATTTTAAAATACATTTACAGACAAAACGATAATCATAACTGTAGTTAGCTTTTCGGTAATGTACGGTAAAAATTCGATAACATAGAACATTCAGTTCCAGAGCCTGAAGGGCTCCGATCACAATAAAAGACGATAATACACAAAGGAAAAACGGTACAACAATAAAGAAAACGGTAAACGGTAGACAAGACGGTAACGGTAAGCAACAAAGAAACAGTATTGTCAGAAGGACTCAACGGTAATTATTACTCAGTCCTGGAAGAACTTCCCGGACTCGGTGTCTTGCGTTCGGGTGGTTCTTCCCCAAGTAGGGGCTGTATTGCTCCGCTGCTGATGAATTTCCCAACTATAAGTGTTTGGGCAGTCGCTCATTGTGCCGCTTACTTGGCCACGCAGGAAGCAGAACCGCTTCCTTGACTCCTTACATATTATAAGGTTGCCCTGACTGCCGGCAATTCCAACAGACTCGATCAGACATACAACCTGTATCTTGGTGACATTCGTGGTCATTACTCGGTATTTTACCTGTTATTCTAAAACAATTAAATGGTAACATAACAAACGGTAAACAGTAAATATTTCGGTAAGCATAAGATAGCATAGAATACAAAGCGATAGTTAAATAAGAACGGAAAGCAGAATTTTATTCAATAGCTCTGAGGGATACTAGGTTATTATTTTCTACAGGAGGGTGAAAAGATTTTAAATCATGAATAGAGTAGCGTCCTAGGATTTTCCTTTCTAAATCGATAATTTCGTAAACTACTTTCGATAATTTTTGTCTACTCCCAAGTGACCAGCTTGCGGGGTAGGGTGATTTTCCGATAATATTCTCATACGTAATTCTCGTTGTACGACTAGCTTCCAGGCGTCTAAATTCTCCAATTCTACATCTTGGAAATGGTTCGGTTTATGAAAATACAATTGACCGTTACTTATTCTCCAATCTGGGAATTTTTTCGGGTTAGCGCGCACTTCCCGAAATTTTCTCAGATACCAACGATCTTCAGTAATCACGATAGCTTGTAGGAGGTCTACAGGTTCCTCTGAGATTCGTGATAAAGCGTCTGGGACGTGATAGAGTGCCCCTTTGCTATGGATAATTTTAAAATCATATTCCAACAATTCCAAAGCCCATCGGGCTAATCGACCGGTAGGATTCTTTGAATTATGAAGCCATAATAAACTACTATGATCGGTAATTACGGTAAAACGGTAGCCTTCGAGATAACAACGAAATTTCCGGATAGCCCATACAACTGCCTGACACTCTTGCTCATATGAGTGACCGACTGGCATAAGCAATAACCCTCTCCTCACCCATGGTTTGTGTTAGGACGGCGCCGAGTCCTACAGACGAAGCGTCTGTTTGCAGGGTCCATGGCTGGGTGAAGTCAGGGTCAGCCAAAGTTGGGAACTCAGTTGAAGCTACGTTTAACTTGTAGAAAGCCTGCCTCTGAGATTCGTCCCAAGACCAGGCCTTGTCCTTACGCATTAATAAGGTCAAAGGCGCTGCAACGGTAGCGAAATCCGGTATAAATCTGCGGTACCACGAAGCCATTCCCAAGAATTGTCGTAGCTGCTTTCAATTACGGGGTTCTGGAAAAGTCAGAACCGCTGACGTTTTCTCAGGATCGACTCGAAGTCCCTCACTATCAACAATAAAACTCAAATATTGTACGGTAGTCCGACCAAAGTGACTTTTCTCCCTATTTATTGTAAGTCGGGCGGCACGGATTTTTCTCAAAACCTTTTCCAGGCAAGAGAGATGTTCGTCGAAAGTCTTAGTAACGATAATTATATCATCGAGATAAACGAAAACATGAGGAAACATTTCGACGCCTAATAATCTGTCGACCAATCGCTGAAAAGAATAAACGAAAACATGAGGAAACATTTCGACGCCTAATAATCTGTCGACCAATCGCTGAAAAGTAGCCGGGGCGTTACTCAGCCCAAAAGGCATTCGTTTCAATTGAAATAGTCCTCGACCCGGTACAACGAACGCGGTAATTTCTTTAGCGCGATCCGATAGAGGTACTTGGAAGTACGCTTGACTAAGATCCAACGTCGAGATATAGTTGGCTTGACGTAATTGATCTAAAATTCCTATCATATGCGGTATTGGATATGCGTCCTTCTTAGTGACTGCATTTACCTTTCGAAAATCGATACAAAACCGCCATTTACCGTTTGGCTTTTTCACCATTACTACCGGACTCGACCAATCACTTTGCGATGGTTCGATTACGTCATCCTTCAACATCGAATCCACCTCTTTCCACATGCATTCTTTTATCACCGGTGTGACATGATAATGTCTCTGTCTAATAGGTGGATGTCCCTCGATATCGATGTCATGTACTGTCAAGTTAGTTGATCGTAATGTCTCGGAAGGTGGTTCAATTTCTTCATCTAGCAAACGGTTAAGTTTTTCTATATCGGTAGAACCTAAGGTCTGTAGCCCACAACACAGATATTTCAAGAGCGGTACCTTTAGGTGAAAAGAAAAATTGTGAATTCGGTAAGTCTCGATAATACCATGATTGTTATGCAAAATCGATAATTATTCCACTACTAAAGAGGAAATCTACCCCACGATACAGGGTTGCGTTAACATCGGCATTTGAAGAAGAGAAATGGATAATTGCCTACCCTCTAATTCGACGGTAGTTTGCACCATCTCTTGGACTGGATGTGTCTCCCCATTGGCGACTATCACTCGTCACGGAGGAACTGAAGTTATAGCTAGACCTAACTCCGTACACAGGTTACTACCTACCGGACCCAAAAAGGATCTGGAAGCACCAGAGTCTACAAGAGCTTTTAAAGGATGACCCGCAAGGTGTAATTCCACATAAAAAGCAACGGGTTCTCTCATCTCTCCCCTTAAAGGTGACGACAAATTCGAGATAAATATTTGATCGTAAATTAATTGTTTGTTTTCGGTAGCAATTAGCGGTAAACCGGTATTATTGTGTTCGATAAGTCCCGACTCCACCGGGTTGGGTAATTCGTGGGTCGGGTTCACGCTTCCCTCGAGGCGTTTCCCGGGTTGCAGAAAGGACACGTAGTGGTGGTCACTCCTGGGGCTCGGCATTTCTAGCAGAACTTTCTCCTTTGCTCTGGGCAAAAACTGTGTCGATGACCCTCCTGGTTGCAGTTCCAACACCGGAAATTTATCCTGGGGCTCGGCATTTCTAGCAGAACTTTCTCCTTTGCTCTGGGCAAAAACTGTGTCGATGACCCTCCTGGTTGCAGTTCCAACACCGGAAATTTTGAGCGTTAGTGGTCGTTATTGGATCGGTACGGACAGCGGCTGCCGTAGTTAATGACTCAGGTTGATTTAGCGTTGATTGAGGTGCCGGCTTGAAGGTCGGTGCATTTGGACTCGTTACTTTCTTTTTGAATGGTCCCTTGAATTTTCCTCCGGAGGCTTGAAGCGCTGCCAATTGTTCCGTTAAATCGGCGACTGCGGCTTCATACTCCGCATCGTCGGTATCCTCACTGTCTTCCTCCTCCGTATCGTCCAAGGCGTTCAACTTCCTTGGCCAGGCACGGAGCTTAGCTTGTGGAGTCGATGAATCTCTCCTGAAAATATTCCTTAGTCCGTGGAAGGCGAATGCAAGTCAGAGCGAATTCCGAGATAAAGGTGGTTGTCCACTTGATTGATGGGACGTAATT